>LWCB01004505.1:0-11510 GCA_001630525.1 Coelastrella sp. M60 | reverse complement strand
ACCCACCTTTGGACAGCCTGAGTTTGCCTTTAGGACCGCCAGTGAGCCTGTTGAGAGTCGCAGCCTGCAGCAGTGGCAGCAGCAGTAGGTCAGATAGCTTGTCCATTTACGACAAGCGTCATGTGCACGTACAATGGTTGCTATTCTGAGTGTGGTGATTTAATAACGTTGATAAGGGATAGCAGTAACTGCCAGTGCAGCATACTGCAGCTACATGCTGTCACATGTGTATGCTGGCTATGACGCCATCACATACGCATAGGACCATTGGGTTGTGTCCGCAGATAGTCTGATGAAATTACGTTTAACTTGTTTCACACGGACCGCTGCTGCACGAAAAGGCAGCTTGTACCAAAGTCTGTGTTGCTTTGCTGCTGTTGTCACACTGCACATATCCAAGAAGCCGTAGAAGCTGCCAGCCGCAGCAGCTTACCTGTTTCATCACTTCATCTTTCTCCCAGCTGGTGTACAGCTGCTGCTTCACAATAATTCTGCCTGCTACTAACGCCGCTATATGCAGCAGACACCAGCGGAGAGCACAGAGCTCGGCTGGGCGTGCAAGCTTTGCACCTAGGACCTCCCAGTTACTGTCTCCGTGGAGAACCACGTGTTGAAATATCTCCGTGTCCTCCTGTAAGCACATACAGCGCTGTGTTCAGCAAGCGACTGATGCAGGGATGCAAAGCAACAACGTCAGGCCATCACGAGCAGCACGCAGCAAACATGTCAGCAGCTTCCAGTAGTGAGTTATAATATTAGGAATAAGAGGTAGGGCTGTTCGTGGCCTCCTCTGCCCCTGCTGTGTGCTGGGGCGATAGCAGGTACAGAATCAGGCTGCTCAACAGCATTAGTTGAGTTGCACTCCTCAACAAGTCAACTTTGCATGCATGTAGCAACATTGCTATTGTGTACGTGCGAGATGGCTGCCTCAAAGAGCACTACTGCACTAGTGACACTCACGTGGACGTCCCAAGTCATTGATTGCACCAGTTCCCGGACTAACGCGCTTGCAACTTCTTTCATTATCACGTGGTTTTTATTTTCTGCCTCAAACGACACAAAAAAGCCCTCTGAGAGTGAGCATGTGTTGCCTCGGCTGAGGTGCCGGTTACACCCTATGTTGGTGTTGATGTTGACAGAACACAATGATTTGATTGCATGTAGCCTAATTGCACGTGTTGGGTGAGGACACGGTGTGCGAGGGTACGTTTGCCAAGGAAGGGACCTGTCAGAACTCTTGGCATTCTGGCCACGCAGATGACTACAGCAGCCTTTCATTGTACTTGATTTATGGTCAGTTAACGTACTGACTAGTGCCGTGTGAGCTAGTGCGTCCTGATTTTCTCCAGGCTATACCGTACAGCCTGTCGGTGTGCTTCGCACGAGCGTTGTGCATGGCTGATGTTTTGAGCTCTGAGTAGCACACATTCAGTCTTGTGGTCATGCAGACGCAGACGCAGACGCAGACACCGGCCTGTTCGTCAGCTGCACAGTACAGCCACGATCAGCGGCTTGCCTGGCCTTGCTTTAAGCAGGGAAGCCTTAGCAAACTCATTTGCTTTGATGCACTACAGCAACGCTTGGATTATATATGGAGTGTGCAAAGATGCAGCATCAGCATGTCAAGGAGAAGCTCAGCAGGTGAGGGCCCCTCACCTGCATGAGGGCCCCTCACTCAGGGGTACAGAAGTGGTGAGGAGCAAGTTGTGTGTTTGTCTGGAACCACGTCCATGCATTATTGTTGATGGCATGGGTCACCACACATTCTGAAAGAACAATCAAGGCAAGCAAACACCTGGTGTGCCTGGACAAAGCACCATTTTCGACCCTTGATCATACTGAGGGCAATCAACACAGATTCTCATTCAATTTGGTGAGTTACCAAGGGGTTGAAGGGTGGAGAATACAATCTCCGCTTTCCCTGATACCTCAACATACTCCAGCTTGATATAAACTGAGGAGTCAAGCTTGCAGAACAGCGCTTCTGCTGCACAGCTCATTCAATGCGCAGGGCTGACAGGTGTGACGTACTGCGGCTCAATGGCATCGACCCCAGGGGTGAAGGGCCAGTGTGTGAAGGGCCTTGACCCATTGGCACGACGTCTAACAGTCAAAGCCTTGAAGGTCTACTATATGACCATGGTGGGAATATTTGGAGAGAGTAGCTGAGTGGCAACCTCTTGAAAGCAGCAACCCCTAAGTATTCATTGCGTCATTGCATCATAACACGCACTGCTGCACAGCTCAGAGCCAAAAACTGTTTGTCCAATACTCTCTCCATCACAACCAAGTCCTTGCAAAACCACGGCTTGCAGCTCTTCACCCACTGCTTCTCCTATTGTATGCTGCCATCAATGCAGCAACCACCACATGCAGACTCCAGCTCTGCTAACTGCAGCATTTCTGCTTCAATGTCCTCAGCGGACCATTCTCCACTTTCTGGATGATTGCATCCTGCCATGGCTGCAGATCCTGGTAGCCCACTTTTGTATCATCTAGCATCTCATCCACAACATGTGTCTCGTGACCTGACAACTGCTCCATCACAGCCAGACCACAGAAAGGGACATAGAGGCTACTGTAGCCTCCTTCGTGGAAGAAAAGCAACTTCCCACGACAGTGTCTGGCAGCTGCATCCATCAACACCTTGGTGAAGTACCTGAAGATGTGGATCACACACTTGACACACTGAGCAACGGCAATGCCACATGAGCATAGGAATGCCTGGAGTTGCAACACCGCAGCATGCCAGTACAACATGCAGTCCAGCTGCACCGCATGTTTGTTGCTGACATGTAGGTTACGCACCAGTGCGGCACATGTCTGTCGAGGATGCTCATTTGACAGGCAGTCATAAGTTGTATGCTGCTTTAGCCTCCTGTGAGTCCATAGGCACATAGTGGATCATATGCACTCGTGATACTGCTGGCACACTCGTCAGGAATACACACCAACTGATCACACCCGCGCACCTGTAATCCTCGCTGGTGCACATCTGTGCTGCCAGAGGGTCATAGAAGCTGGCATCAAAGCCAGAAGACACCAGAATGATCTGTGGCTTGAATGTGTCCAGTGCTGGGGCCACCACTCTGTCAAACACTGCCCTGTAGGCTCCACTACCAGAGCCAGGGGGTAGGGGAAGGTTGAGGGTGGTGCCAACACCAGCACCATGGCCAACATCAGTTATGGGACCTGTATGAACGAGAGTGTGTTCTCTACGTCAGACATGTGTCGCACATCAAGCAAACTACAACATAGTCTTGAATGCAGAGAGAGTTGCTTAAGTGATATCTTAGCTTATTGTTGGCTGCATGGATCCTCGTCTCCTGCAGCAATGAGCATGGCAAGAGAGTAAAGCACCATGTGCTATGTAGAGCACTACATGAACCGCCAGCAAGTATGATCCAACCTGAGCCAATGGGGTAGTTGTTGTCTTGGTGTATGCTGATGAACAGCACCCTGTCATCTGCCTCAAAAGCCTCCTGTGTACCATTGCCATGATGAACATCTGCACAAACACGCAATAAGCAACATGAGCGAAGCAGGAGGCAAGTATACAAGGAGCCAGAAACACGTCTGTGTGGTGCAAGCCATGGGCTGCTGGACTGATGCTTGTGCACCATGATGTGGTTGTGATCGTAGTGGAGTGTGCTGAGGCAGCGGCAGGTTGCTGCAGGAACCCGTCAACCAGGTGCTTGACAAGGTGTGTTAGCAGGCTCACCATAATCCACTATGGCCACCCGATCAAGGCCTCTAACGTTCAATGCATGTGCTGCTGCTATGGCGATGTTGTTAAAGATGCAGAAGCCCATTGCTTTGTCTCGGCAGGCATGATGACCTGGAGGCCTGAAATGCATACGACACAAGTCACCACCACTGGTATGGCCTTGTGATGACCAAAGCTGAGGCCTATGATGTCTACAAGCTGCCGTGTACATGTGATCTTTGAGGTTCTCTGTGCATCTGGGCTCATGCTGCTCAGTGGGACCATTGATGATGCGTGGTGCCTTCATTTCTGTGGCTGAAGTACGTGCTGCCGAAGCCGGGTGCGTAGACACAGCTACTGCGGAGGACTCACCTTACCAAGGCATAACCATTGTCTATGGTGCCATCAAGTGCTGCATCAACCACTGCTATGGATCCTCCAGCTGCCAGTGCTGCAATCTCATAACCCCTGCAAACAGCATATGGGCACTAGAGCAACCCTGCAAACTGTGCCCTATCCAAGCAATTCATTATGCACGCAGAGCACTCGTTGATCTCGGCAATGCTCACACAGCAGGAGTATCATCACAGCCGCTGGATAGGTGAGCTAAGAATTACGCTAAGGTTTGTCCCTTGCAGCATGTTGGGCCGCAACTACAGCAGGCAAAGCTGTGTGCCACTGCATAAAAACGCACAGCAGTTGAGCACAGGTCAAGCAGCTCACCCGGGTGCAACAGAAACTTCTTCGCCCACTCTGTGTATTCCTTTAGAGCTGTCTCTGCTCAGTGTCGGGATGTATTCGACATACTTGGGAGTGTGGATCCTGCAGGCACCCGCAACAGTTACTGCTCTTATGGCTGGCTGCATTACTATCACACAAAAGACAGCTGTTGCTTTGTCATGACAGATCGATGCACTGTTCACACAGTTCATCTCCAATCAAGAATCCAGAACATGGAGCTTGCCTGCAGAGCTCAGACACTGTAGCCGGACGAGCCTTGACCTGCTGAACTTGGTCAATCATCCCACTGGCATGTATAAGATTGTTAAGCCTCCGTTTTGTCTCAGCATTCCTTCATGTGTGAGTACAAAGTCACGGTGAGTGATTCCTGTGCCATGAGGAGACGGCTTTGGGGAATGCACTGTGCTTGGGTAAGATGTTTCTGCTTACTCAAAGTGCACAGTTGGCTCCAGACCTTTCCTTGTGTTAGCAGTATCCCCGGGCGTGTGCCAAAGGTACAACTCATGAAATAGATAACCAGTCTTCATATCCTAACCACTGTATTGCCTGTGTGCTGATACAGGTGATGGTGCAAACTGCAGTTGACACAGGAGTACAAGCCACTGTGCACAGCTGTGTAGTAGCACTCCTCAATGAAGCCTGATGCCTTTGGCGCAAAAGGAACAACCTGGGTTGCAATGGTACCTTCCTCACACATGACATCATGCAGTCAAGCACCAACGAAAGGGCGATAGCAGGGGTTGCAAGTGGAGGTTTGAACCTGGATAACATGACGTGTCAGCAGCAGAAAGCAGCCTCGAATTGCGCGGCGAATGACTTGAAGTAGGTCGTGCATGTTTACGTGATCCAAATGTGATGTAGACCTGCTCTTGCGTCACGTGCAGCGTACAGAGGCAATGCACACTGCGAGATTGTCCTCAGACAGAATGGACACGAGCAAGGCAATGCGAGGCCTCAAGCATCACTACCAGAAGAAGAAGAGCAGATATAAGAAGAAGATTGCGGAGCTTCAGGTGCGCCTGTGAGAACGTGGTTACATCTGGTCGTAGGCTCAACAGATGCAGATTGATCTTTTTCACAGTGTCGCAACAGCTGCGGTGATTGGTACACCTTTATTTGTTTCGCAGGCTGAGTTGGGCAAGGTGCAAGAACGTCTGCAGGTCGAAGAAGCCCTAAACAGTAAATACTTTGACTGTTTGGAGCAGCAGGGCTTACTGTGTGGAATCTGTATGGAAGGTGAGAAATGTGATGTAAAACACCCTGAATATGACAGTATCAAATCATGGGTACTGCACAAGGTGACCCTGCCGATTACAGGTTGTGTTTATGCTGCATCTTAGCACATCCAGTTTGTTGCAGCCCTGCTATTGAATTGCTCTAGCTTGTTCAATCAAAATACAAATAAAACATTGTACTGTATGTTGCATCCTGTGCCGAATCGCAGACATTGTGCAAGATGAGGCACTCCCCTGCTGCAGCAACCGCCTCTGTCAGACATGTGAGACCAAGATTGCGGCAAGGCACAAGCATTGCCCTTTCTGTAGGACGCCCACTACCACCTCTGATGCAGCTGAGCAGTGCCAGCAAGCAGCAGAGGGCCAGTCTGACATGTTGACACAGGCCGACGCAGCCCTGGTACCTGGAGACATTGGCGATCCATTCGCAGCAGCCCTCAGAGCTTTGATGCAGCAGAGCGCAGGCCACCTGCATGAGGACATTGATGGTATGGACACAGGTAGCGACGAGTATGACAGCGACGGCGATCAGCATGCAGGGGCATACAACGGTGAGCAGGATGCCACTGTCTTTCTCGCTGCTGCAGCAGAAGCAGCCATGGCAGCTAGCAGGGGAGCTTCAGGCACATGTGGGCTCTGCAACTGCAAATGGTTGTTGACCAGCCTGGCTTCGGCTGCAGAGCTGCCGGGGATGTTGCTGTGCCGTTCCTGCTGGAGAAACATCCCTGACCTAGCAGGCAAGCCATTTGTGCCTGCTGCTGAACCCAATCACACAACGGTGGACCTACTGTTTGCAAGAAACACAGCAGATGAGACAGGAACTCTCAACCAGGGCATAGCTTTGGAAGGAGCAGCAGCAGCAACAACAGCTGGCCAGGCTGCAATGGCACGCAATGGCCGTGTCCAGGATACTCATAGGAAACATGATGCCAACGCAGCTATGACAAGTACCACAGCTAGGCAGCAGTCTGGTAACAACAGCAGCAGGACACTGATGAAGGCAGCAAAAGCAGCAGGTATAGCAACGAATGCAAGCAAGCAGCAGAGCAAGAAGGGAACAAGTGGCAAGAAGAAGCACAGCAGCAGGGGGGATACAAAGATCAAGATCAGTACTGACAAGAAGATCAAGAAGACCAAGGGCATGCTGAAGAACTTGAGTCTTGGTGTCCAAAAACAGAGTACCAAGGGCATCACTGCAGGTATCACTGCGAAGGCAGGCACATTGGTCGCAGATAAACGCAGCAGCAGGCATAAGAGCAACAAGAAGAGCAAGCACAGAGGAAGAGTGTGAGAGTGGTACAGATCGTACAATGCGCCCTGGCTGAGGATGATTTATGAAATCAGTCTCTTGGTCTCTGTGGAAAAGATGGCTGATATATGGAACCACGTACTAGGCTCTGTGCAGATTTGTATGGCATGTACAACAGCAGTTTGGCATTGAGTACGATTGTTGGCAGGTTAGCGTCTTGTTCGTCTACCTGTATGTCCACAAAGTTACAGCTGCATGCGTTAGTTGCATCTGCGCTGAATTTATTCTAAGATTGCTCTAATGGCGGGGCTTTGGGTGTGAAGGGACAATCAAGGTCACCACCATGTGAATTGGTCTGGCATGATCATGATCAAAACTGTATGTGGAACATAGCCTATGTCCTGTCCTGAGCTGACCTTCAAAAGGCACCGACTGTGGTACACAGGGGGTGTGGAGAAGTTGGCGTTGACAGAGGATGTTTCAGTTGTGAAAAGAAAGAAGAGCCTGTGCAGCAAGATGCATGCAATCACAAGAGTAAGCTGAAGCAGTTGTGTGCTTTGGTGATGACAGTTGAGCCTGTTACCAGGCCAGAGGTGTGAGAGCCACAGCTTTTCGAAGCAGTAACCACGCAACATATGTGACCTTTTGTGATGTTTGGCAAACCAGTAGCACTCTTGCTTGTACTGAGCCTTAGTCATTCGCCTTCCGAGGAGTCTAATGGCTGCCCCTTCCAGCTAGGCAATGCAGGCAAGTAAAGGTTCTCAGTCACCTGCCTTCACGCGTACACGCTCATAACTTTGAGAGGTGATTATATGTAGCAGCATCATTGCCTCCAACACACTGCTCTGCTCCCACCTACCAGGATCCCCCAATGCAAGCAGAGCAAGCTCTCAGAGTAGTGATCCGAGGCAGCATGTGCATGGTCAGCGGCAATAGGTGCTCATCAGCTGGTATAATGGCTCAGGATATATATTATTTTACTGTACTAGCCGAATTCGTTTTCACAGGTGTACTGCTGTCACTGGTGCGAAACCCCCTTGAAAGTGTCTCTGAGTCCTGTGGTTATACACGCCACCCACAACCTCGGCATGATGCAAGCTTCAATCAATATCAAAAAGATGGTGCCATAAACCTGCTACTTGCATCGGCGTGTCCCGCACAACAGGAAGCCGACGAGTGGCATCTGCTACCCATCAATAGCATTAAGTTTCATAGCAAACCCCGGGGATAATTCGGCCCATCACGTCCTCCAAAGGCAGAGGGGTGGCGACAGAACTTGGGAGTGTAACAGTGGGTTCTGGGAGTCAAGTGAATGAGGTAAGGGCGTCAATCAGGCCTGCTGTCATCATCGCTTTGTTTCACAAGTATTAGAAGGAACGCTTTTGGGTTTTTCATATTGTCTGCCAGCGCTATCGGCCACAAATTCGTGAGAGCTCGATCGGTTGATCACGGTACGCAGACGGTTTGAAGAGTCTGGGCACAACGGGCAGATCATAGTGGTTTAGTTTCATGGGACAGGGGCAGTCGGCGCCTGGCAAGGGGCCAGGCGCCCCCGGCGAGCAGAAGAAGAAGGATCAGGTGAACATAAGGAAGAACCGGGCATCATATGTATCCTGACATACACCTGTACTACTCATTATCTTACTGCACGCGTCCAGTCTTCTATTGACTGGCGGGTCATTGCTTTCAAGGTGTGTATGTAGAGTGATGCATGCATGGCTTGACACAACTCTGTTGCTGGACAGCAGCTGTGCGCAATCTCAGCTACGCATGCCTTCCCCCCCTACTCCCCCTTGCTGCAGGAAAAGAAGAAGAAATGGGAGCCACCAGCCCCACCCCCCAGGGTGGGAAAAAAGCAGCGAAAGCGTGATGCAGCGTCTGGGCTTGGCTCCAAACTGCCCACAGTAACACCCAGTGCCAAGTGCAAGCTAAGGCTGTTGAAGCTGGAACGGATCAAGGACTATCTGCTTATGGAGCATGAGTTCGTTCAGAATCAGGAGCAGCTGAAACCACAAGATGAACGCAATGAGGAGGACAGATCCAAGGTCGGCTGCAGATGCTCTGCAATCTCAGCTCTGTTCATCCATAGGTCGAGTTGGGAAGCAGCTAGACTTGTATGGCACTTCAACCAGGCCCCCTGGCACTGCGTGTGTCTGTTCACACGGGCTTGATTGATGGATATTGAGCATCGCGCCAGGCCTCCACATGGCAATGTCTGCATGTTGCACTGCCAGCCTGCTTAGTTCTGGTCACTACAGCATAATGCATGCCTCAATGTCACTGTGGCAAACATGCAGCTGCACATGTGATCCCAGGCAGTCACCGAGGCATTGTTGCAATAGACAAGCACAAAGATGTGCCTACTGTCTTCTCACCTTGCTCTGTTTTGCTGCACATGTGCTCGTCTCTGTCATTACCTTCCTTGTGACAGGTTGATGACCTTCGCGGCTCGCCATTAAGCGTAGGCACTTTGGAGGAGATCATAGACGAGAAGTAAGCGCCAGCAGAAGCAGTAGCCAGCAGAACACCAGTTGGAGCATTGTCAGATGGGTGCATCAGCCGCAGCTCGGCTGGGATTGCCAGGAACCACAGCATGTCATCCTGCTGTTGTGTTTAAAAGTACAGCAGCGAGAACCAGCCACTACATGTTGTCTTCCCCTGCGGATACCAACATTGACATAGCACTCGCAAAGTTGCTGTGAATAACACTGTCCTGTTGTCGGTAACATCTGCATCCTGCAGTCATGCCATTGTCAGCTCTACAGTTGGACCAGAGTACTATGTGGGCATCTGCTCTTTTGTAGACAAGACACAGCTAGAGCCAGGATGCACTGTGCTGTTGCACAACAAGGTGCGTTGATACTGGACAAAGCAGTTGGTCAGCTTCCTGCAACAGCCTGTCAGCATTGTTGCCTGATATACATGCTCAAACAGACATATGATTTTTGGATTCTGAAACAATCTGCAACACTCTCTAGCAGCTAAACACGCTGCACACACACACTTGTCAAGTACTTGATGTCGCTGCTTGTCTGCCTGTCTTGCAGGTGATGTCAGTAGTAGGGATCTTGCAGGATGAGACAGATCCCATGGTGTCAGTCATGAAGGTGATCAGGCAGCAGAAGTGGCATGGGCTCTAGTACTGGAACTAGTGCGGGCTGTATGTGTTGCAATTGAGCGTCAGCAGTGCTGTGCTGCATCCAGCTGTACCACTCATTGCTCCATCAAGCTGAGCTGTAGATTGTCTGGCGTTCCTGTTGACATCCACGGTGGCACTCGAAATCAGTCAGCTGTTTCTATATCCGAATGTGTATGTTCTGTCTTAGCAAATCAGCATTGCAAACATCCGTGACACCTTGGCAGCGACTGTACCTCTACGTGCTACCGTAGACACAAGCAACTTCAACTTGTCTGTGCTGCTGTACAAATGCTCTGTGCGTTAATACACTGGTTTGCTGCTCTACAGGTTGAAAAGGCTCCCCTGGAGAGTTACGCAGATGTTGGCGGCCTAGAGCAGCAGGTGCAGGAAATCAAGGAGGCAGTAGAGCTGCCCTTGACAAATCCAGAGTTGTATGAGGACATCGGCATCAAGCCTCCAAAGGTGAGCCAGGACTGCTGTTGCAGCTTTCGTAGCACTGGCAACTGTTGAGGTGCAGCGACAGAGTGGCATATGTCTAGGGATGGCATTGCCTGTATCACCCCACCACAGCAGCTGCCACGTGCTTGCCATTGTAGCAGAAGTGAAAGGCTGGACAATATCGCTATCCTTGTTGTAAAGCGTGGTGACACAAGTGGTGCAATCGTACAGTCGGTGATGTGCATGCATGTTGTGCTAGGTGCGAAACACACTGTGTGGAACAAACTATCTGAAGGCTACTGCTTGCTGTGTGTTGCTGTCTCTGCGCAGGGTGTCATTCTGTATGGTGAGCCTGGCACTGGAAAGACTCTTCTAGCCAAAGCAGTAGCAAACAGCACCAGCGCCACCTTCCTACGAGTAGTTGGCAGTGAGCTGATCCAGAAGTATCTTGGTGATGGCCCTAAGCTGGTGCGAGAGCTGTTCCGTGTAGCAGATGAGCTCAGTCCAAGTATTGTGTTCATAGGTGAGTTCTAGGGGTATCAATGACTGCTAGCTTCATCACGAGGCACCAGTGTGTCCACCTTCGGCACATCATCCTGCCCCTTTGTGGTGCACTCTTATGTTTCTACTGCCAGTGGCTACAACTGTGCCTCCACACACTAGGCACAGTCTGCCAGTGTGTGTCTTGAGTGTGTTTGGCATGCAGGCAACGCAGTTGTTCAAACGTCACACCTCAACAACAAAATGCATGTTCTTGTCATTTCTGTGATGTTGTACACTCATCAAAGTGCAGCGAACAGAAGGAGGAATATGTGCTGTATATCTGCTGCAGATGAGATTGATGCTATTGGTACAAAGCGTTATGACAGTCACTCTGGTGGCGAGCGTGAGATTCAGCGAACCATGCTTGAGCTCCTGAATCAGATGGATGGCTTTGATGCTCTCAGTGAAGTCAAGGTGGGTGTTGGATTCTGTTGATGTTGTCTTGTTGATCACAGATAT
>LWCB01004503.1:0-10931 GCA_001630525.1 Coelastrella sp. M60 | reverse complement strand
CACCACCACATGCATGGCCAACTCGTTTACAGCAAGCTGCCCTACATAAAGCATACTACACTTGGACCAGCCGAGGATGCATTTTGAGGACATACTGCCTTCCACATGGATGATCATACTCTGATGTAAACAAGTTAACCATGCAACAAGTAAGATGCCTAGTACAGCTGAATAATATGCACTGGGGCCGCCACCCAGAGCCGTGTCATCGATGATGTCAATGACACACAAAACAGGTGTCAACAGCTTCAAGCAGGGTTACCCAGTATGCTGTCAAGCTTTGCACCAGAGCGACATTGCAGCAACAGCACAGGCTGCAGAGAGTGCTTCTCGCAGCAATCAGAGTATCACATGTATCAACATTTATTTGAACAAAGTAAAAAAACCCTGATATGACGCCACCGACGATCCTGCTACATCATGCCCTGCTCCATGGACAGTCAGCAGTGACATGGGATGGCGTAGGAAACAACTAGCACACAACAGCAAGCAGCAAGGTCGGGCAGAAACAATACTACAATGCTTCCAATTAAATGTCATGATGCAAGCAAACCTTGACACATACTCAGCAGCCACAATCAAGAAGCACCTCTGGAGCCTGTCATGTCAAAGATATCACATGCTGCAATTTGAATGCGGTCTGAAAGGCACAATTGACAATGAATGACAGCCGCTGAATGGTGTCATGATGCAAGCTCTGACATTCACTGCATCCATGCAATTACTCTGCATTTATGCTTGACAAACAAACGAACAACAAGCAAGCCCGCTCGGGCCGTACGGCCCTTGCATCTATGGTTGACAAAGCATGGTGGAAACTATTCAACGCCCTCAAATGCATATACCATATATGATATATGCTCTCAGTGAAGCTCAGTATTACTGAAACATATCATGCATGCATGCATACATCGCACGGTGCATAAGATAATGCACTCTGGAAATCTCACACTATATCACACACAAGATTGAACCATCTGCCAGCTTCCCTAATTGGCACGCCGACGGGGCTGACTCAGAAAGCGTGAAGTTACATAAAACATACATTAAGTGATGCACTCGCACCAGGAATGTCCCGCAACCGCCAGAAATACCACATCTCGGATATCTACATATGGCATAACAATAAATCATGCCAGAACTGCTCATTCTCACAAACATTCAGACTGCAAGCATCCACTTGACAACAAATCGGATATAGGCAACTGTTGAGCCGCACAAGACTGTCAGCCCTAACCATCGACCATTCAAAAAACTTCGTCACATTCTGTTGACACCCTGCTGCTATATAGCATGACATAATTATTCGACAAAGATAACCATGATAGACTATTAGTTGGACCTTGGGTGAATCTGTTATTGTCAGCAGGCGCATAAAATAACACATGGCATGCAATATCCTGAAGGTCTCGTGCTGATACTCTGTTATTTGTGTTACTTTACACGTTACAACACATGTACAGGGCTGTACTCCAACAACTTATCAAGGCATTGCATGCATGTGTACAACCACTCAACACTTATCATCTTCATATATCATTGTATATGAAAACTTTTTGAATGCATTCAATAATCCTCGACCGTGCAGCTTCCTGGAGCTGCTGCTGCCGCCGCTGCTGCCACTAGCAACGCTGCTGGTATCATCATCGACGGCAGCAGCAGTGAGGGGCTTCTTGCTACCAAATCCAGACTTGTTATGTGACTTGTTATATGTATCTGACCCAAAAGATACTCTGCTGCGCATGCTGGCACTGCTGCTGCTGCTGCTGCCAGCAAGGCTTGATGAACTGGGAGTACTTCTCTGTGGTATGATGGGCTGCGTTTGTAACATGTCATATGTATCATTTTGCACAGATGGCAGACTGTGGTAGCCAACCAGGGGCCTGGTTGCATGTCTGTCAATGCTGCTGCCAGCAGCAGCAGCGGCGGCGGCGGCGGCGGCGGCAGCAGCAGCACTGTGTTCATGGGTTGCCTGTAAAACATTGACAACGGGACGCGATGCTGCTGAAAGGTCAGGCAGATCAGTATGCACTGCTGCTGCTGGCGGCACTGCTGCTGCTGCTGCTGGTGGTGGTGGACATCTAGCATCTGGTTCGAAGTCTTCCTCATCGTGCTGCTGCTGCTGCTGCTGACCAAGAAGCTGCTGATAATGTTGCTTGTACCTGTCAATCTGCTGCTGCAGCTGCTGCTTCTCCAGCTGCTGCTGCAACTGCTGCTGCTGCCGCTCAACCTCCACAATGCGTTCTAAGTTATTGCCGTGCTTCATTGTTATTTGCCTCCGAGCGGTCGACATTCGGTCAAACGTCGTTTTGAATTTGTTCATGGTCAGGTTAGGAGCAGCCCCACCAGCACCACCAGCACCAGCAGCAGCAGCGGTGCTTGTGAAACCGCCGTCTGCGCTGTGCCTGCGACCAGTAATGTGCTGCTGCTGCTGCTGCTGTGAGCTGCTGCCAATGTACTGCTGCTGCTGCTGCTGAAGTTGATATTGCGTGGTTGCTGCATCATCACTGGTTCTTCTTTGACTTGTGCTGGTCAGAACTGTGTGTGGTGGTATTAGACTGCTGCCAGCAGCAGCAGCAGCAGCAGCAGCAGTGCTGCCATGGGAAGCAGTAGCAGCAGCTGCTGCTGCACTAGGTGCAAAGGAGGTTGGAGTGACACGTATTGCAGGGTAGGCGACTGCAGGCGTTGATGCAGCTGCTGCTGCTGCTGCTGCTACTGCTGCTGCATAAGCACTCCTGGCAGCAGCCTTGTCATCCATAATGGACTCATGCTGCTGCTGCTGCTGCTGCTGCCACTGCTGTGCTGCCATTGCTTTGTCAGATGGATTGAATGAGTATGATTCAGACTTGCACTTTATACTGCTGCCACTTGTATTGCTGCTATGCACTGCTGGTGCAGCTGCTGCTGCCTTATCATCATGAGCAGCAGCGGCAGCAGCAGCAGCAGCGGCGGCCTGATCATCGTCTTTTGTATCCTTCCTTTTCACAACATATGCAGCAGGAAGGCAGGCATCATGTTGTGCTGCTGCCGCTGCTGCTGCTGCCACTTGTGTCCTGTACTCGGGATGTTGATCCAGCCATTCACGTGCCAACTTCTTGACCAACACATTGGGCACAAACGCGATGGAATTCAAATGGACACCTGTAACAATGTTATAACATATGATATAACGCATATGATGCTTTGTTTCATACTTGGTCTTTCATGTTTGACACCAACAGCTGGGTAGCATAGATAAATGCAAGATGATTTAGCACTTCTAACATGGATGTCTTGCTTTGACAGCACACAAATAACAATATGCTGCTGAAACAACACTGTTATACCTGTTACAGGGTCCTTGCTATTTCCTCTGCTGAGCCACTCCTGTATTGCTGCTCGTTCATAAGTTTGACCACTGTCAAATAACATAACGGGATCTTCAAGGAGCTGACAGGTGATCGGACATAACAGATCAGCAGGAGGAACACACGCTTCTGCTGCTGCTGCTGCTGCTGCTGCTGCCGGGTCCACTGCTGCTGCTGCTGCTGGTTGTTGCTGTGGTCTACTACGCTCTTCCATCGCTTCAATGGCCTGCATTTTTCATTGAAATGTCAACAATGTTAATAAACCACAGCGGATATAAGCACAACAACAATGTCACGCAAACAGATGATGCAAGTGACAAATAATGCATGTGAAAAGACAAACCAGGGTAGATTGCATTGTTTTCTACTACAAAATCAGCACAACTGAGTTGAAGTTGAAGTCATCATATTTTCACAACTGAGCCATATACAACAGCACAGCGTCTTGAGCTTATGGCATTGACCAACATCACCTCACTCTTTTGCTTTCCTTTGTTTTCTATGCCTTACCGCAATAACTTGTGTGAGGTACTGCTCTTCTATAATCTTCTTATTCTTGTGAGCGATCAGCAGCTCCTCCTTCAGATCAGCAACCTCGGACGCGATCTGATCATCATGATCGTAATCATGATCATCAACTGTTGCTGCTGCTGCTGCTGCTGGCAGTAGTAAATGTTTCCCAGTACCAGGTGGTGGTCCTAGCCCCCCTGCTGCTGCTGCTGCTGCTTGTTTGCTGCGATCTTGTTGCAGCAGCAGCAGCACCTGAGCAATCATCTCCTGAGACTTTGCTGCATCAAGTCGAGATTGATCCATGAGCCGCTTCAACTGAGCAGACTGCTGCTCTGCTGCTCGTGCTGCTGCAAATTGTGCGGTGTGAATCTCGTACTGAAGAGTGTGAAGCTCATTCTGCAATTCATAATAACAACATAAGTTTCAAGATATTCAAATTTTCTTTTTCCATGAACGCATTTAGGACCCTATTGTGCAGTTTAGACAACCAACTGTTAGGGTTGGCATGGTTTGAAGGACTTGTCACATAACATGGCATTCAGCCCTGCTCAATGATCAAAGCTTACCATTCTTTGATTTGTCATCTTTGCTTTTTGAATTGGTATCAACTGCAAGGCCATCGTCATTCGTTGCGCGATACTGCTCAGACGCATGTTCATGTCATCTGCACAAATGACACACAAGAAATAACAAGGTTATAACAACCTGTCTTACCACATGTAACATGCTGACTGCTACTCTGCTCTCCTGTTTGAGAAACCATCACAAGGCAGGGTTTTACAACGATGTTGAGTTATGTAGCAGGTAAACTTTGTCCAGAGGTTTCTTGATGCGAGCATGCATTGCTGCTGTTGTCTTGTCTTGCTGCTGCTGCTGCTGCTGCTGCTGCTGCTGCTGCTGCTGCTGCTGCTGCTGCTGCTGCTGCTGCTGCTGCTGCTGCTGCTGCTGCTTCCTTGCATTGCTGCTGACCTGCATTTATGAGACTGCGCACAATCCCATATCTTGCACAATCATCAAACACTTGAGCAACCTCGGTCAAAGACTCATGGAGGGCCTGCAGCAGCAGCAGCATGGCAGCAGCAGCAGCAGCATTGGTATCGCAGCAGCAGCAGTCGGGGCTAATGCATCGATGACATGTGGTGTTGTATGTATAGTAGAAGCTGACAGCTGCATGGAACACAATGCAGCAGCAACCCACATGCATCAGAATTGTACAAGAGCAGCATAGCAGCAGCAGCAGCAGTGGAAGCTGGGAATGCCAGGTAAAATGCACAAAACCCACATCATCGACTGCATGTTTTTAATTTCCTTTACCATTGTTCCTTGATTAACGGTGTAACCAACATAACAGTGTTATATAACAGTGTTGCTACTCACTGTGAATGCTGCCTGCCAGCCTGGTTCTGTAACATCAGCTTCATCTTCCGTTTGAAGCAGGAAGTTTTCAACTCGGTGGACAAATTGGCACAGCTGTTGACAGTCCTCTCTGAATCTGATCACAAACACGAAGATTGCATGATTGATCAGCAAACAAGATTAAGAGTGCTGATTGAATACGTATATACAAACTTAGACCTTGGGAATTGAGGCATGCCTTACAATCTGCATCCGACCTAGTGGAAACGGTGCTGCTGCTGCTGCTGCTGCTGCTGGGCACCTGATCAGCGCTCATAGGCACAATTGACTGAAACGTATACAGATGGTAGACTCAATCATTGAGGTAATCATTGAGCTGCCGGTTGGTGCTAAAACTGCCATAACATGTCGTGCTGCAAAGGGACATTTCACTTCACAAATAGCCAGAACTGCCAACATGCGCGCATCCGCAAAGCGAGCAAGTCTGACATGTAGTCAAACTACCATATCATGATGGTGTTGCTACAGCATGAGCGGTGCTGTGCTGCTTCTGTGCGGAAAGGTGCCACACACCTCTTGACCTCTTTGAACCTGAGGTAGACCTCCTTGCACAAATGCAGCACCGCTACGGTTCCTGATACAAACACTGTCGGTATGACCATGATGCTGATAGGTTTACAACTGACTAGGTGGAACAGAGACGAGTTCCAAGTCAGCGACCCATGCGATGCATATGCTAGCAGCTACAGAATCACGGTACAATCGTCGGATGAGCCGTAATTATACGTGGATCATAAGGTTGTTTATGTATAACATAGATCATGTCATGCGAGCAATTATGCCTGCTTGGCGCATCAGCATACAAGGCAGCGACAAAAGGCCGACGATTGCTCGATGCGACACCGGTGCATGCAGCGCGTACAAATGAATAATGCAATTGTTGCAATTTAGGGCGCTTGAACTTTCCTGCATGAGCCCCTAGAGGCCTTCAACTGAATTGACCTTCTACCAAGCTGGGACCATGGACCACAGTATCACTCTTTTCGTTTTGGTGAGGCCACAAAACGCTTGCATGTCGGAAATGTTGTTCATTGTTTTGCTTCTTTTGTACAACGCGATCTCGACTCAGCTGCACGTGCGATGATCGTACCTGCACGCTGTGAATCTTGCTGACATTGGCTGGCAAACCCCTTCTAAGGTCTTCATCCACGAACAGTACTACGCAAGACGAGTAACAACCTTCTAGGCAGCGTCTGATGCAGCACAGCCCTCCAACCTGCGCAACATGAGCCTCTTTGCAACCATCGCGGTCACGATACTTTTGTATGCTACAACAAAGGCGCAATATGTGCCACAAATGGAATCAACGCCTTCCAAAGGCGGGTATCCTCCACTTGATGGCTACGGCAACAATCAAAAGCACCCATCATGGGGGTAAGCGCCGCGATCTGTCAACCTGCTGCAGCAGACTGCTGATGCTTGCGCGAGCTTACAACGTGTTACCGCCACCGCAGTGCCGCGAACACGCCCATGATTCGCTACTTCATACCTACTACAGCGTATGTGGACGGCAACGGTACACAAGGGGAATTTGCTGTAAGTACTCTCAGCAGCAGATCATCTGTGCAACAGCCACCCTTACTGCCAGTGAGATAGTGTCCCCGCTGTGTACTGCATCACTTCAACTTCTTATAACGCAGAGATCACCACGTTTCCCCAGTGTTTTGGTATTGTGTCGCAAAAAGCAGTCTAATGAACACCAGTTGAGGCACCAAATTTCGCAACCACAGGACCCTCCAGCCTGCGTTGACAGACTACAGCAACTTGTAGTTCTGCTTTCAAGTTTGCTGTCAAACCTTTCCCGCCCTATGCACATGTGTCGATATGAACTGCGTTGCGCTGCGACACGTTACGGAAAAGAAAATCTCTTCCCTGGGAATGCAGGGTTTGAACCGCCCATCTCCCCGGGAAATCACGATGCGTCTCATCAAGACTCCCTACTTCAGGCGCAGCAGCAGATACAACACCAGTTACCTGCTGTCAGCCCTTGGCCAAGCAATATGTGAGTCAAGCAATGACAATGGTTCAATTGCATGCAATGGAAGCACTAAATGTAACTTGGATAAGGATGATTCTTGATGCAGCAGCACATGACTTGGCTTGCATATGGCAGGGTTGATGGTATTGGCCCTCAGAGCCCATGAAGCAATCTCATATTTACATTTCCTGTTGCTGGTATTTGCAGCATCTGTTCTTTTGGAAATCAAGATATGTTTATAAACCATGGCAACGTGCTGCTGCTGCACCTGCTGCTGTAGCTCAGGATGTCGGTCGTGTAGGTACTGAAGCCAATATCAGTAAGAGCGGGGATGAATCACCAATCGCAATTCCTCCAGGCGATCCCCTGTTCTCAAGATTCAATGCTCAGCAGCAACCGGTGCTCCAGACAAGCAGAAGGGAACTGAGCTACACTAGGAGCCAATTCAACAGGTGATTCAAACATACTGTAGGTGGTATCTGTTGCTGCTTTACAGCATGCTGCAGAGCTTCCCTTGCAGAAGATAACATTTTCTTTTTGGAACCAAAATCGATCATCATGAATGCCTCGGGAAGATGGACTGTTTCTGTTGTAGTATGTGGGATCGCCACTTTCTGGGGTCACCGCCAATTCGATGACTCATCGGCGAGATTAGCAACTCTACTCATCTCAGGGTTGCTACACATCAGCAATGCATTTGTATATCAACCAATGTTTATATGCTGCTGTGTTGGCCTGCCTAAATCAACCATATGCAGAACAACCCCTTCTGGTCCTCGTCAGCAGATCAACACTGCCAGCTCATACCTGGATGCTTCCATTGTCTATGGTCAGACTCCAGAAGTGCTGGAAAAAGTGCGCGCAGGTGAGGATTTGAACTGGTGTCTCTAGGTTGACGCTGCTTCGGAAGGTTCTTGTTCCTGTCCCCAATCATTTGGCTATCAACTCGTCGGTTTGTTCTGCTTTGTTATCTGTGCACACTCGGTTATCTATCAGCACTTGATGTTTTCACAGAGCGTGCTAACTCACTTGAAGTACGCAAAGTACTGTCTAGGCTCTCGAAGGTCTCAGCATGCCTGAGTATGTCCTAACGTTGTGGGTAGCAGTAAAGGTGTGATAGTCCCTCTCTGCCACCAGACCTGAAGTCCCGGGGTCTGCTGGTGGTCCAATGCCGCTGATTTTCAGTCCTGACCTTTATGCACTTTGTGAAAGTTTGTTTTTATAATTCTTTCTTTTTCTTCAGGCACTGCTGGTCGACTGCTTGATGATGGCAACAGGCTGCTGCCGTTCAATGTTGACCCAGACACTGGGGAGCCCAGACTCCAGATGAAGAACCAGGCGGGTGCAGTGACACAGACACAACTCAGGTAATTATGATGGTGTGTAAGGGAATCTATGCATACTATATCATACTATGCATACCGATGGCCGCAAGGCTATGGCTGTAAAGCAGTGATGATGATGATTATTATCATTATGCATACTATACTGTAATCAATAATGATAATCAATAGCAGTGCATCCTGAACCATTATTAATTCTGGGCACTTTTGCTACAGTATTGAATGCATGATGTGCAACTGGTTGTACTTTGTGTTGTGCATGGTGCTTACATGACTGCTGGGGGCCGTTGAGCTCGTGTCCTGACTCTTTTCCATCTAATTCCTAGTTGCAACCCAGCCCATAGCAACTAGGAATTAGATGGAAAAGAGTAAGGACACGGGCTCAACGGCCCCCAGCAATGTGTAATCATATAAGCACCATGGGCTTGGTTAATGTGTGTTCCAACACACATTGACTAAAATGTATGATGAGAATCATAGGCGCTTGTTGATTTGATTGTATGCATGATGAGAAATATAGGTGCTTGTTGATTGTATGTATTGTATGTGTGTCCTGCATCGTGTGTTGTGCAGGTTGTCTGGTAACCCCACAGTAAATCAGAATCCCTTTCTGTTGGTAATGGGCACTATTTTGTTGAGGGAACACAACAGGCGGGCCAGAATCATTGAGAACGAGCATGATGATTGGAGCGATGAGCAGATATTTCAAGAAGCAAGAAAGTAGGTTGTGTATATGTGGTGACTGTGACATTTGTATCTGCAACAACACAACACTGATGTAGTGAAATGTACTCATAAGCTGCTTGTAATTAATGTGCTATTTGTACAAAATTTACAGTGTTGCTACATACCTCAAAGGTTTGCCACCTTGCTTGTGGCATTGTTTATTTTGTGTTATATATACTCATGTCATTGTTTTCATACAGGTGGGTGATAGCTCATTTTCAACGTATCGCTCTGTCAGACTACATGGTTGGTCTTGGAATGCCCATGGCTCCTTACACTCGCTACAATGAGAGCTTGAATCCCTCAGTTGACAATTTCTTCACAACAGTGGCTTATCGGTACGGACATGCAACGATCAATGACGTCATTCTGAGGCTTGATGACAGCTGGAATGAACATGAGACTGGGCATCTGCCTTTGGAGATGACGTACTTCAATCCAAATGTTGTGTTAGCGGGGGGAATCGAACCCCTGATCCGAGGTTTGATAGCCATGTCACAAGCTGACATCGAATCCAGGTGGGCTGTACTACACCATTGTGCTCAGGCCTGATAGTCGTCACAGTTGTCACAAACATACTCATAAAAGTTCGAGCTCTTGGTGAGTTTTCCTATGCATGTGTGCAAGCACTTGTAACTTGCACAGGATGTGAATAAAACGTATGTGAGATCCCATGTATGCAACACTTGGAGAGGTATAAGTGTACACTAACCACTGGGTGCATGCTGCTCCATTTACCAGGTGGTCTTCATCTATATCTGGGAATCTTTTTGGTCCTGGAACAGTCAATGGCACTGATCTTGCCGCCATCAACATCATGAGGGGCAGAGATCACGGGATCCCTGATTATAACACATGCAGGTGGGTGAGGGTCACTCACGGTGATCATCATGAGCGTCTGATTGATTGAGCAACATGTAAGGCAGGAGTGATCATCATGATCGTCTGATTGTCTGATCAGATCTCAAGGCGATAGTGATCATCATGATCGTCTGATTGTCTGATCAGATTTCAATGCCAGAGTAGAACCTATGAACCCAGCTAATGAGGTTAGAACCACTTGTTGTTTGAATTGAACTGCATCAAGATCTATTCATGCTGATTATACAACGCTGTTGGATCGAGTACATCAGCGTCTATGCAATCAGCACGGATCAATTATGATGCAGTTTCAAGGGAGAATCTTAGATGTGCTATTGGTGGCAACTTGATGTGCTTGCTGGTAGAGGACAAAAAACATCTTTTATTGTTGGCTGATCGTTGCTAATTAAGATATAGTAAGGAATGAGCAATCACAAGGCCTTTGTTCTTGAATAACAAAGCATCGTCACTTGTATATGAGTCCTATCTGTCACAGAACCTTTTCTGTGCTGTCACATTTGCAGGAAGCTGGTGGGCCTTAAACCAGTCACGTCCTTTTCTGAAATAACGCCTGATCCAGAAGTAGCTTCCATTTTAGAGGAGCTCTACGGCAATGTTGATAACATTGATGCTTATGTTGGTGGCTTAGCTGAGCCACATTACCTGCAAGGCCAGGTGGGCGGGCTGTTTTATCGCAGCATACAGGACCAGTTCTAGAGGTTGAGAGAGGGGGATTGGTGGTACTTTGAA
>LWCB01004490.1:0-14727 GCA_001630525.1 Coelastrella sp. M60 | reverse complement strand
CTTCAGAACATTGCCTTCAAGTTCAGTCAGTGAGAAGTGCATCTCTAAGCAGACCTACAAGCGCAGTAGGCAATATTGAGCCGAGCACATCAGCAGGCACCAGACAACTATCCCCAAAGACCCAAGCAGCCAAGCAGAAACAATCTGATCCTTCAGATACAGGGTCTGTGAGCCACATAGGCCAGCTCTGCAGCACAGAACGGCAGAGGCTGGAGTTCCTGGAGACATCAGTTTTGCTGGTAGGCAGCCTCTATGCTAGAAGGTGAGCATTGCCAACAGCATGTGCCAGCAGGTGTATGTACATGCCAACCCTGCCGCTGGTTGGGGAGGCTGTCGTTTGTGCCAACTTTGAGAGTTTGATGACATGACAGGGCTGTATCTCATTGGGTGTCAGCAGCTTTCGTGACAACACGTCAATGCAAGCTGTTTGTTCAGATACTTGACAAGACTTGCGGTCGTTGAGTGCAGGCGGTGGCAGGAGCTGGGCAGCATCCTTGAGTCACCAGGTGTACTACCATATGATATAAGCTCGGCAGTTCAGCATGCAAAGCTTCAAGAGCCAGCATTTGGTGCACGTAGTCCTTGCAGCAGCACTGGCAACGGGCATGAGAGCAAGGATGAAAGCCGTCAACGTTGTTGTGAAGGCCGTCAACAGCAGCGAGAACAGATGCTGAAGCTAGGGGACACAGTTATGCTTGGCAGAAAGCAACAAATAAAAGGAAGGATCAGGTGGGAAACAGTACACAGCAGAAGGCTTGTATTGTCTGCTGACTCTTCATCATACAACAGTTATTCTCAGCATATATAACCAACTCTCTTGCTATGAGCAGCTGCTGTATTGTCATGTCATACGTCCTGATTGATTTCCGACAAGCTTCCACCCCATTCGAAGTGCTCGCGTGCTGCACAGAACATCATCCGTCATTGCTCTGACCTCGTAGTAGAATCACATGTTTGGAATGGTGCTCGGGCAAGTAATCAATGCACCGAGTAATCACTGGTTGGCTCTCTGCTGTACAGGTACATAGGGCCTGTAGCTTGGGACCAGACAGGGGAAGACTGGGTGGGCATGGAGCTTGACACACCTTGCGGTGTTGATGCTATACAAGAAGGGATCAAGTACTTTGATTGCCCAGCAAGGTCTGCCACGTTCCACAGAGCGACACAGCTCACAGCTTACAGACAGCGGGAGTAGTTGTCAGTATGGTAGTGCAGTGTAATGCAGGGATAGCACCATCTTGCTCTGGAAGCTCCAGGATGGCGGAGCTCTGATACCCCTTGTGTGAAATTGATAGTGTGTATGTCATCGTTGTCATGTGTCTAGTTGCCTGATGCTATTCAATGAGCCTTTCTTCCGCATTCCATAATGCTGGAGCACCAGCCACTGTGACTGGTCTTAGCACCCGTGGGCTGTTACCCTTGTATATTGTTCCACTACAATTGTCAGGGTGTAGAATTGTATTTGACGTTCCAACAGCGTTTTTGGCGATGGGAGGTGCAGTGTCTGTTGTTGGCGGGATGCTGTAAGTGTGTCGTGCGTGCGATGAATGTACTCGCTTGTCAGACCATCCGTTCAAAGGCTACTTGGAATGCTACACTAGGCACATCTTGTCGCAATCATCCAAAGCACCCAAGTGTTATGGCGCAAACGCGTTGTGCCAGGCCACGACGCAGATGATATTCCGCTCTAGTTTTCACTGCTAGAATGGTCATAAACCAGCTCCTCTGCAGAGTGAAGTATTGACTGCGCCTTGGTGACCCACTAGCACCCAAGCCTGCTGGATGCAACCAGCTGCTAAGTGCTCCATGGACACATGCAGCGAGCAGAGTAGTCGTATCTCAGAGTACGATGAGAAATGGATGCAAGAACAGCTACATGACAGGCTAGTACAGCAGACTCAACAGTCTGCAGAACCTTCATGTACCAGTACTGGAGTGACATTCTTGAACTCGACAGCTCAGCAGCCCAAATCAGCTTTGCAAGGTGACTCTTCACAGGAAGCTGTGCAGTTGAGGTCTCATGTGACAGATTGATGCAGAGTTGGTATTTCATTGCTGCAGGTTGTCCCCAGGCAGATGCTGAGGGAATCTTCAATGCCTTCTCTCCTGTAGCTGTGGGTGGCATACGTTCTCTACCAGACGCTCTAGCTCCTAACTACAGGCAACAGCTGTACCTGCAACTAATGCAGAGAGGTATGTTCCCTTGAACCCACAGCTCAAAGCAACCAGCAGATGTTGTATGGTCAGGTGTAGTATGTAACCCTTTGCTTCTGGCGTAAGCAAATTACATCACGCAGTCCTGCTCCTTTGCTGAGTAGCAATTCACTGCTGCTTGACATCGGATTCATGCATTCGTACTATACATCATCACGAGTTGCCGAGTCGCTGTGTTGTTGTTGGATCACATGTCTGTGCTTGCCCCAACAACAGTGCATGTGTCCTGCAGAGCGTCAGAGGGAGATATCTTTGCAACAGCAGCGCCTGCAAAGCCACAGTACAGCTTCCACATCCGGACAGCATCATGTTCTGGCCACCAATGTCACACAAGACCAGTCAACAAGCAAAACGCACTTGTGCAGCGCATTAGGCATAAGAACCCCGGCACGATATAGCCCCATGCAAGGGGTAGGTCACACTGTTGCATCAAGTGTTGAGAAGATGCAGGCAGTGCAGCAACTGTGCATGATGAGCTACATGTTATGCACAAAATGCGTCAGATCAATTATGTCAGCGCAACGTTCAGCAAACGAAGCAAACTGTAGTACTGAGTGACGTGACATAAAATCACCTGCAGGCAGCATCACCACCCCTACTAGGTGGCATCACCAGAAAGAACATGGTCCAAAGGCGCAGATATGATTATGACAACAACCATCAGAAAATAAGTGACATGCATGAATGAAGCACTGGCCATCTGGCAGTGAAATATTGCAGTGGAAATAGTTGCCTTTGCAGCACTAAAGACTAAAGGCCTTCACCCTGCTGTTGTGAATGCAGTACTTCTCAACTTTTGAGCACCTCACATCTGAGTATGAGCGCAAGGATCTGCTGGACAAGTTTGCCAGGCTGAGCTCAAAGGCATCAGAGGTAAGGAGACACTTACTCTGCTGCACAACTCACGCCAGATGGTATCAGCAGGGATTGCAGTCTTTATGCTTGGTTTCAGCATATCCTGTTTGGCAGCCAGCAAACTCAGCAGAAAGATCAGCAGCACCTTACGGCTGCAAGCACCTTGCATGAGCTGCCAGTGAAGCTGTCAGCCAACTCTTGCCACAACCTGATACAGCATGAACCTGCCCACTTAGCCAGTGAAAGCAGCTGCCAATGTGCAATGAACAGCAAGCTACTGTGACACTGCGGAAGGTCTGTAGGATGTCCTCATGACACTGTGTTACTTCTGTCATCTGTGCCCAGGTTGCTCCAGAGTCTTTTGTTGTGCGGGCATGTCCGCTGCCAGCACCTCACACCCCGGCTTTCACAGAGTTTACGTTCATTGGGACTCCATACCAGGTATTACAGATGATCTAGAGTTGCAGTCCACATGTGGTTGGTGTCAATGCACACCTGATGCGTGTGCCATCAGTAGCATCTAGCAGAGTATCCATACCATACCTGCATGATAACAACCAGCAACACCAGCTGTTAGATGCTCAAGTTGCTCAGGGTTGTGCTGGTCAAAGGCCCGCCACTCAGTTGAGCACCAACTTGGCTGGTACACCATAGAAACATACAGCTGCATTGCAAGTGCCTCCAAACAGGTTGTGTCTACTGAAATCGGTATCACTTTGAAAAATGATTGTATACTGTGCAGGAGGTTGACCATCTGGGCCGCTCACCCTCTGATCAAATTCACCATCAGCAGCAGCTGAGTGCCCATGGTGCCTTTGTCCCACCAGGACGCAGCAGTAACCCTGAAGCTTCACTCAAAGGGACAGCTGATGAGTTGCTTACACTGTTGGAGAGGCAATTCAGCAGAGATTGGCCCAAGAGTTTTATCAAGGTGAGGTTTGACAATACTGAGCCACTGCTCATGTGCTGCAAAACAGCCGGTTTGCTCAGACATATAGGCCAGCATACATGACATTTGCGGCCTCGGTTGCTTCTGTGCCACCAGCAACTATCATTCCTGTAGCCTTTGTTGGTTGAGACTGTCCTCTGTGATGCAGCAACGACATCCTGCCTCATGAGAATGATCATTGTGTGCAGGCCTTTCTGGACCGTGATGGTGCTGTTGTGTTGAGCTTTGACGCCTCTATTGCTATTCGTGAGGGAGACCTGTCAACATACATGAATCATCAGGCCAGACAAGGGGACCTCATACTACAACACAGGTGGGAAACAACATCATGTACCCTGCTCCCCCCTTCTCACTGTTGGTCAGTATCCTTGCACAATGCTGCATGATACATAAAACACTTTCAAAGTCACTGAACGCGTGACTAAGCATGGTAAAAGCAAACATAAACAAAGCAGCTTGCCTGAGTGTATGCATAGCCCTCTACTCGTCCATTGTGCAGCAGCCAAGTCCAGCAAGTATGAGTACAGTTCCGTCCTAGCCTGCAACGAGCCTGTCTCACCTACGGCAAATACGAGATCAGGGGTCGCATCTTCCGCTGCGGGCTATCGTCCAGCTGGACGATGGGCAGTCGAGAGTCTTCGTTTCGAAGGGGTAAAACAGACCCCAACCATCGTCCCACCAGTGCGATGATCATGATCATGACCATGATTTTCATCGTCTGGACGGACGATCGGCCCTGACAATCTTCGTTTCGAAGCCGCCTTCGGCGCATTCGAAACGTTTCGGACGACGAAGCTGCGACCCCTGTACGAGATGGGTTATAATCGTGACCCTGGCAATACATGTGTATGCAGAGTAAATGCACTGAATGTCTTATCCTGACAGAGCTCCCGGCTTAAAACCAGCTGCAGAGTGTAGCATCATGTAGCCTGAGGCGCACATAAATTCTGATGGGTAAACAGAACCCATGCTGCAGTCTGCGTACAGGTCTCAGATGATGGCAACTTTTTCTTGTCACCTGTTCCTCACTGAGAACAAACGGTGTGTTGTAGGTTGGTGAAGGACCCGTTGCGTTGGGGCAGTGTTGAGAGCAGGAGTGGGTCAGTGTTCTACGTGATGCAGGCACCCTGGTGCAGCAGTAAGCAGGATATGCCTGAGGAGCTGCTGGGAAGGTGTCATGACAAGAGACAAGACAGGACACATGTGCAGCCTGCTTCATGTAAGTGTATATATACGTATGATTCAGACCCATGCAATCTTGTTCTGACACTGATGTGCACATGCAGCATGTATGCAGAACCATACCTGCTGGTATGTTGTTCACCTCTGTTAATTGCTTCTTTGCGTTGCTGTGTTTACTGCAGTGGCTGTCTACACAAGATGCTGACCATGCATATCAACAAGGGGGCAGCAGGTTCATGCACAGCAGCGCTGCAGCTGATATTGTTGCCCAGCCGAATATGATGCACCATGTTGCAGCTAGCTGCGCTCACATCCGTCAGTGAAGTTGACACAGGGTCTACTGTTCACAGCTGGTAACAGAAACTTCCAAGGGCACTGGGGCAACCAGCACATGCGGCCACCGGGCCCAATCAGCTGGTCTCTATGGCTTACAAGTGATCTGCCAGATCAAGTGAAAATGGCCGATACCACAGCAATATTCACCACGCAACCACAGCGTAGTGTAGCGCCAGCAGACTGTACAGGAACTCACTGGAGACCCTTGACAGCAGCATTCAAGAACAGTGTGAGCACAGACGATGTTCTTTCAAGGCAACAACCATACCTCTGCACAGGGCATGAGGAACTCCTCAGGCATGGCTTGCAGCATGTGCACAGGAACTAAGAGCGAGCGCAGCAATGATTTCAATATGCACATGATTCGAAACTGCCCCAGCAAACGCAACAGCATAAAAAATGCAGGTGTGTGTAATTAAGTCACATGCATGCAAGCATCAAGACCACTGCTGCAGCTGCTCATAAAGCTGTGCTACAGCAGACGCACAACCATTGCTCTGTTGGCAAGTGACTAGACATTTTTGTAAAGACCTAATCAGATTTTGCCTTGACCTGGCAGACCAAGAAATGAATTAGCTTCCCATATCCAATTGCTCATGCAGTGTGTAGGAAGACTTTACTGAGCTGCTTCGCTGCAGACAATGACTGCACTGGACCCAGTATAACAAAGATATTCAAAGCTTTGGCAATCTACTGTATACTACGCCATGTGCTGCTTAACACGGCAAGCACAGGCCCATGCCTGAGAATATTTACTCTCTGCCCTGCACGGTACAGGCAAGCAGAATTTGTACCGAGCCACACAACATCTCTGCTTCTCTTGTGTTTATAAGCATCATTCTACACCTTTCCATTCAGCAGTTGGCCTGTTGGCAAGATGTTGAGACAGCTGCTGAGTACATATCATACTAACAGGTAAGGTGTGTTGTCACACAAGGTTCGCATGACATTTTCTGGAACTGCCAGGGTCACCACGCTTCACCAACAACATCAACCAAAGAAGTTGAAGAAATTGAACAGTGAGGGTGCCGGTGCGGGTGCTGGTGTGGGTGCTGTTGCCTGCTGCTGAGGTGGTGGCTGCTGCTGCTGCTGCTGCTGACCATCATCTGTGTCTGCCTCCATGAACACAAGCATTGACTCGGGCACCTCTTCAACCACAATGGAATCGACATCATAAGACGCGACCTGTTGTTGGGGGCTTGGCTGCTTGGCAGGTGGAGATGATGAAGCAGATGACCTCCTTGGCTGCTGCTGCTGTTGTGAGCCTCTCTGGGCACGAGAACCAGCAGGTGTGTCAGTGCTCTGGAAGCCATACTGTGTTGCTGAAGATGACATAGCATTGCCGGAGGTCTGTTGATTAGCAGCCTTTGTGGGTGCTGCTCCTGCTGATTTGCTGTCCTTCGATTGTGCCCAGCTGTCAGGTCTACACTGGTAGTACCACTGGTCCTTCCTGACACAAACATATCCTTGAGGACATGATGCCCACACTGCATCAGTACAGGAACCTGAAGAGCAGCTGCTGCCACCACACTGGTCCCAGGCCTTCACTGCTGCCTGTGGAGGCTTCT
Organism: Coelastrella sp. M60; assembly: GCA_001630525.1. Taxonomy (NCBI): domain Eukaryota; kingdom Viridiplantae; phylum Chlorophyta; class Chlorophyceae; order Sphaeropleales; family Scenedesmaceae; genus Coelastrella; species Coelastrella sp. M60. The sequence goes on along the minus strand of LWCB01004490.1, from coordinate 7,623 downwards.
GCATACTGGTGGTGGCTGTTTGGGCACCTGGTCGACATTGCCTGCATGCATGCATGTGGGTCAAGACACCAGCAGTAGGTCACCTTGACGCGGCTGATACATACGGGTGATATGCAGAGACATATACTCGCAGTAGTGACACAAAAAGTGACAAGCTTGCATTGTGCTAGCCAAATCCACCAGTGAAGCATAAGACCTTGGTGCATGTGGTCATGAATGTTGCTACCCACCAGTAGTATGAATCAAATCGTGAGCATGAGTAGCCTTTTGGGCATTGAGCCTTTGTCCAGGCCTTGTCACCGCAGTCTGATCCATCACGACAGTTGTTCTGGCCTCCACATTGCTGCCAAGCGGTAAGCTGATGTGACTGGGGGGGTGCAAGCAGAACACGAGTGGCCGTGGCGGTCTGTACGACTGCCAGAGTTACAAAGAGTAGGATGATAGTACGCAGTGCTGTACCGATCATTGTGATGGCTGGCGAACTGGCAGAACGCAGACAGGGGACCCTGACAACCAGGGTGACACCGGCTTTGCTGCTGGCGGAAAGGGCGATGAGTCTGCAAACATACGACCATATTTTCAGCGTCTACAGTATATCTCAGTGTGGGGAGTGAACAGGCAGCATGAAGCTGCGGTAGTGCCCCCGGGAAAGGTTGGTCACGGGGTGGGTCACTTGCGTGTTACGCTTGCACGCTAGTCTCTGCAATCCAATTCTGCAATCCAATACATATATGATACAATATCAAGACAACATTGAAGCACGTGTCAAAAGAGTAGCTAACTCACTCAAGAGACCACCAGCTATCAACGAGTCTGCTGCCGGGAGGGGGTGACACCTCAAAAACAACTCTTGATGTTAGCAGTACTGCCTTGCGTTCCTCACCGCCGTGATCACACGCTCACACATACAAGAGTTGGCCAAGAAGTTACGACGACAACGGTAGATTCGCCTGACAGTATACTCCTTGATCGCAAACAACAAATGAAGAACTCGTTTATAACATGCAAACAGGAGTTGTGGTGTTGCTGCAGCCTGAGCTCATCAACCTTCCTCTCTGAAGGCATACTGTAACTAGGTCATCATGACTGCGAATTCGTTCATGCTTCGAATTCAAGCTTCCACAGTGGACTGTTACGATGCCGCAAATACCATTCTATCGCCATTGTGTACGGTCATGCGGTGATAACTTGACCATGCTGCGTGCAGCAATGTCACATTCTACAGCACATAAGCTGCAGCTGCTGGTCCACTGACAGGGTTATCCGTGTTTGGAAGACTTGCGGCATCTTTTGCTTATTACTAGGGACAGACATACTGGTATACGCACAATCAATGACCTTTTGGCACACCTTCACCTGCATCAGAAGATGAACTCCGCATTGCAGCCTCAAGAACTTCTTCGGACCCTGAGGGACAAGCATGCCATCTCTGTTGGCATGGCCACAGTTGCTGCTGACTGCCACCCAACGACAGCAGCAGTTGTAATCACTTTCCTGCAGCACATCTGTAATGATGCAGACATGCAGGTACGAGGCCCTGTGTATCAGTTTACTCCTTCTTCCAGCAGCTCAACATACAGAATACAGGAGCAGCAGTTGCTTGCTTTGTCAGCCAGCATTACGTTCTTTGCTGCGCGAGCCAAACTTTGTTTCATACAGAATGTAGTGTATCTGCAAGCCTTGCAAGTGTGACATCATTTCTCTCGCTATAGGCCAATGCTGATCAAGCCCAACCTGCACAACAGCGCGACGAAGCTTGTAATCCCCAGCATCATGTTATGTCACAACCCTACATCCCTGCATACTGTTGAGCTGCAAGCCCAGCGGGCCATGCTTTGTTCACCAACCACTGTGTACTATTGCATGAACAGACTGGAGATGTTGCCTGCAATGCCTGGCACAGTGCGCGCTGCAGGCCAGGTCACTCCACTTGCAAATAACCTTTTCTTTTCACTGTGAACCTGGGGTCACACAGTGCTCACTAACCACCAAGTGCTCCCTGATACCTGCTAATATGACGCCACTCACAGCATAATGAGCACAACACAGACACAGCCTTCTTATTAACACCAAGCAGCAAGCAATAACCATTACGCAATAAATATCTCTAGAGGCACAGTCACCATAATAGCGTACGCGCTTGTGAAAACCTTGCTGGACAACCTTGGTACATAACATAAGCGGAAACACCCTGCCACACAATAAGTTTGCAGCCATGGACATTGTCAAAATTGGCATCACACCAGCATGGCTACTCAGCAAGACAGACATGAGGACATTTGCATCCGCTCATCCCCCGATCAGTAAAACAGGGGTTTTGTAGCACACAGGTTGAGAGAACTTTCCACACCAATAAGTTACTGCTGAGCTCACGATGCATCTACTTAATATAACTTCAATAAAACGGTTATAACGGTTATAACTCTGTACTACAAGAGGAGGATATGTATGTATGTATGTAATGGTGACACATGTAGGTGTAAGGCAAGGACATGGAGCAAACATCGCACCACATAAGTTTCCCTGTCGGACACTAGTAGTATATGATACTACATTATCGCTGAACACTGATGTTGAGCGGTGTCCGTCGATCTCAATCACTTGTGCCACAACACTGGCTTCCTGTCAGTTTGCTGCTGCCGTCCCTGCACCTGTTGTTCAACACCTCACCCTAAAACACACACAACACACACCAACAGTCAACCTGAACTGAGCAGCTAGACAACTCAAACACACTGATCAATCACGCCTAAGTAGTTGCTCGACACGTGACCGTCAAAGTTTGCTCACACATACTTGGGACCTTCTCTTGTTGTACTACAGTGACTTTTTTATCAAGGCAACAAGACCTGGAGGAGTATTTGAAAGTCAAACACCTCCTTGCACATTTCCCATCATACTATTGCACCAATTTACCAACCAACAACAGTTCTATCTACAATTTCTCTTCAGCCAACACTGCAAGCACTAGCACCTTGGTTGAATCATGCACAATGCAATCTACTGAAAACCAATCCACACATGGAAACCATTCCGTACACACCCACTACCTCACCATCAACCTACTTCATCCAGCACACAGTAACCATAACCAGAACTACCTCATCCCCTTCCTAACCCATTACCTTACTGTCCCGCCTTTCTTCCCTTGAAACACCCCCTTACCCCCAGCCACTTGGCCCCTGTCTTACCAGCACTGGCAGGAGCTCTGACATTCACTGACAGGTGTCTTCTGACCCAGCCCCTGAACCCTGTCTGAGGTTTAGGTGGCAGCAGGGGTTTATCAGCCGGGTGCAGTGTGGCTCTGGTGAGTTGTTGAATATCAAGATGAGGCTGGTGGTGGGCGGCTGAGGAGAGCACTGGCTTGCCGGATAACTTGCCACGACCTGTACGCGATTCATTTGCATATATATCAGGGTATACAACAGGGTATGACATGGTATAACAGAGTATAACAGGATACATCATAACTCTAGTAGGCTGCTGGAGTGGTTTGTTGTATAGAAGTACTGAATTGCGGAGTTAGCTTGACAACAACTGCAACAGCAGCAGCAGCAGCAGCAACAGCGACGGTCGCAGCAGCACTGAGCAGCATTGGCAGTCAGTGCCAGCTAAAGATGTGTCATCTTACCTGGTACAATGGCCAACAACTCCAGAATGTACTCCTTCTTGCTGGATGCTGCTGCTGCTGCTGCGCCGGTTTCATTGATGTTATCTGCATCATTCTGGCTGGTCTTGTTGGCTCCCTTGGCAGCAGCAGCAGCAGGATCAGCAGCAGCAGCAGTTGTGGTGTTGGTACCATTCTCTGAATGATGATCCAGATCCTGAGATCCCCTCAGAGAGCCATAATCTCCACTGTAACGCAGGCGCTTGTCAATGCTGACACGCATATCAGGCTGCTGCTGTTGCTGCTGCTGATCCCTGGCAATAGTGTCACACATTGCTGCTGCTGCTGCTGCTGCTGCCACAGTAGTAGAATTGCTGGTTGATTGTTCAGCTGGTACTGTTATTGGTCCATGTGGCCTATCACAACTGATACGAACAGGCAACCAAGCTTTGAATGATGCACTGCCTTCCCTGCCTACCTGTGAGATACCAGGATTGACAGCAGCACTGCTGCCAGCAGCAGCAGCAGCAGTGGGACCCGCCGGCGGCAGCAGTCCTTGCTGAGTGCCCCACTCAACACTGCGTTTCACATCCGCGCTACGTCTCATGTCCTTGCTGCGTTTGACTGATATCATAGAGGTGATGCTGGTGCTGGCAGCAGCCTGATTGCTCCAGGAAGCTCCCAGGGACTCCACACTCTGGTTCATACCTCCCTGCTGCTGCTGCTGCTGCTGCTGCTCCAGCTTCTTGGCAGCAGTCTGCAGCACTTCATCAGGAGTTTGTAGGGGACCCACTTGTCGAGATCGAACACTCTTAATAACTGCTGCATTACCCACCCCCACTGCTGCTGCTGCTGGTGCTGTCTTAGCAGCAATAATAGGTACCCCTGAAACAGCATCATACTGCTGTTGCTGCTGCTTGGCTGCTGCATTAAGGGTTGCAGTGACATCCTTTGCTATTGCTGCTGCTGCTGGCAGCTGCCGCCTGTTACGACGCAAGTGAGGGCTTGATGACCATTCCGGACTGGCACACTCCTCGGGACTACTCACCACATCATCATCATTACTTGTTACTTTATTGTCATATGTTACTTTGTCATGATGGAAGGGTGACACCTTGTCACCTGCAGGACTTCCCAGCCTGAGATCACCAGCACTGCTGCTGCCACCGCTGCTGCCGCCAGAGAATGGTACTGGAGTTGAACTGGCAGAGTAGAAATGCGTACCACCTGGGGTCTCGTAGACATTGCTGCTGCTGCCACCCACTGTTGCTGCTGCTGCTGCTGCTGCTGCCAGGGGCGGTTGCTGGTGCCAGCCAGCCTCTCCAATTCTCTCCAGGCTAGCCCTGAGACTCTCATTTCTGGGTGAGATCGTCCCTGATGTCCAGCCTGAGGCAGATATAGTGCGAGCACTCATCATCAAGGGAGCAGCACTGCTGCCAGCAGCAGCGTTATATCGTGCTGTTGCTGCTGGATCATTCATACTGCTGCGCACGCTGTCTTGCAGCCAGCTGCTGTGATCTGAGTCTTGCCGCTGGAGTATGCCACCCCCAGGGAAACCGGAGCCAAAAACACCAATGCTTCCTGCTGCTGCTGCTGCTGTAGCATTGGTAGCCTGAGGCTTGTTCTGATCTCTGTGATGCTGATCTTCTGCATCAGTGCTGATCAGATCATCAACTGGTACAGCTTGCAAGTCGGGCAACATATGCACTGCCTGCTGCTGGGGGTGGTGTTGCATGTCATTGCTCTTGCCAGGGCTGTGTTGTGGTTGTTGCATGACAACCTGGTCCTGCTGTTTCTGATACTTGGCTGCCAAAGCGGCTACCATCCCAGGAGACTGAGGCTGCTGCTGCTGCTGGAACCTCTCGCGCAGTGTCTGCTGCTCTGGCACTGCTGCTGGCAGCACTGGCGGCAGAACACCTGTCACAGTGTTACGAGATGAACTTGTAACAGGCGTTTCACTGCTGCCGCTGCTGCCACCGAAACCGCCACCATTAGCAGCAGCAGCAGGTGCTTGCTGTTTGTTCATGTCCTCCTTGGTGTATGCAGCAGCTGATGCAGGTGCTTGCCTGTGATTGTCAAGCTGGTGAGGATGTACTGCTGCTGCTGTGGGTGTTGTGTGGGGGGTGGCGACTGCTTCTGCGCTGTGGGGAGTCACTGGCTGTTGCTGATCAGTGGAAGATGGAAGAGAGTGCAGGGCAGCTGCAGCAGCAAGCACACAGCTCAGCCATGTTCAACACACAGGAGTTGCAAATGCAGCAAGATTGACGACTTGAAGCAAGATGCTGCTGCTGCTGCCGGCAAGTTGCTGCTGCTGCTGATAGCAGCGCTGCTGCTGCTGTTGATGCCGCATATGATATACTGGATTGACCACAGCTCTCAGCTGCCAAGATGCACGCACCAGCAATCCAGGTCACATAGTCATCGCTGTATTAAGCTGTACGTTGTGTTTACTAGTGATCTAACATAACTGCTGCTGCTCCTGTTATCTACTCTTTCCACTCACCGTCTGTGTCAGTAACTGCCTGTTTCATAAAGTCAGCAGGCACCTTGATCCTGGCCAGGTGACCAAGTTGCAGGTACCCAAGAGCAGAAGACAAACCAACGGGAACCTGCAGTCAAGGTATAGGACTGCATCATTAGTAGAGCATCAGCAGATCAACATTGGATCGATGCTCTGCTGCACATTGTCAACTGACTTGGATTGTCCAATGTTGCCAGCATGTGGTTGCTGAGTTGATGTATCAGCTTGAGGCTGCTTGGTTAACGATGAATTGTTATCATCATATCGTACACAAGTCAGGGTCACACCTGTGGACTGCCCAGTATCGCCACTTGGGGAGTTCCACAATCAGCAAGATCCAGGTCACCCGCACCGCTGTCGATGTAGCTACCGCTGTCTGCCTCTATCAACCGGAACACCACTGCAGGGAACACATTTGGAGACTTCGTGAGCGTCATCACCTGAAATGATGTGCATGCGCTGTTCGTGACATCCTAGGGAGGGCGGCAAGCATGATGTGGTCATATTGCGGTGCTGTCACCGACCATGCCGCGATGGTACCTTGATCTCCGGTCACAGGATGTATAGATCGCGTTGTTTTATCTACATATTCCCTAAGTTCGCGGTCCTGCGGCTTATCAGGAGGCCGAAGTTCCTCTATCACTAACAGCCCATTGTCCACGATCACATTCTGGCTATTGTTCTGATCAGCAAGCAGATCTGAGTCTAAATAATGGTTTTCTGAGGCCATTTTGCTGAACACAAAGCGCCAACGCACTGTCTGGAGGGAAACCCGTCGTCGCAGCAGATTTTTCTCAAATGGACAGACTAGTGGTCTATATTCCAAGGTCTTGGACTCGACCTGAAGTGATCTTGGGCGTGGCAACGTCCGCTCAGCTCTCCTCATACGCACTGCTCTGGTCGTGAGTCACCAACTCCGCCTGAATTGACGAATCGTGTACCGCTTTCATTGGACACTACTGGACGCTGCTCATAACCTCTTGAAGTATTCTCATGCGCTGAAGCATCTTAAAACGCTCTTTGTTCCTGTCGTGTCGACTCGTCTCGGGCCTTTTTGTTGTGATCTCAATGACCGTACCGGTACTGCACATGGCTGTGCAGCTGACACGATCGCATATACATGTTGCTCTCCTGTCCTTCTCACATGTATACCTTGGCCATATATTCAACTTACATTTTCTGCGTTTCTGCGTGGTAGCCGTCCTCGCACGTGCGAGAAGCTCGCTGCACTGCTGCTTCTGCTGCTGACGGTTGTAAGCACTACATGGTGACCGCGCCAGCTGCATCTCATATGCGTGTACAGCGCCATAAACACCACTATCGCGGTCATAAGAGTCAGAGCATAACACGTTTTCAACGACACCAGGTGTGTTACAGCAACAACCGCATCTGTCTGACCTGTTGATGCCTCATCACTTTTGACAGGGGCAAATGAGGGTAGAATGCTTTCGAACCGAATTGCCACGGATTGAAAGTCAAACCCTTACATGACCCA
>LWCB01004485.1:0-16446 GCA_001630525.1 Coelastrella sp. M60 | reverse complement strand
TGTTGCTCACGCCAATGTTGATGGTTGTCATGTACATGTGCACATGTGCAGGAGGGGGTGCTGCTGGGGCTCTGGCAGCTTAGGACTTGAGGGCTGTTCTCCGTCAAGCTGAAGTTGAAGATGACGCAGCTGCAGCAGCAGTAGCAGAGCGTGAGGCTGAGGCTGATATGGCTGAGTTCACAGCAGAGCCGCCACCAGAAGAGCTCAAGGATGAAGAGATGGACGGAGAAGGAGATGAGCCTACTGGGATCAAGACAGGTAGGGGACTGGATAGGAGTTTGGAGTGTGACGCTCATGCTGACATCAGCAGGAGTGTTGACAAAGAACCGGAAGCGCCTTGGTTGATTAGACTATGCAGCCGTAAGGGGATGATGTTGCAGAGTAGTGGTTATACCGTTGTTTCTGCTGTGCAAAGAGTGCAACGCTGTGTGGGCAGATGCCAGTAGTGTTGTGTTGATCTCTTGTCAATACAGCATAGCACGCTGTGGTCCTGCAAGCTCTGTTCCCAGGCTGTGCAGCTTCTTTAGTCTCACACATTATTCATTGTTTATGAGCAGGTACACGTGCTGGAACTCCTGTCAGTGTCAGTACTGTTGCACCACCTCGACCCAAAGGCAAGCAGCACCACAAGAAGGGCTCCAAGCACACCAAAGCATCTGGCGTCGCTGATGGTGGTGACGACGATGGCAGAGCCGGTAGTCCTGCCCCAATTGACAGTGATAAGGCAGATGGTGACAAGTCTGGTGCTGATGGCAGCAAGGAAGCTGCTGATGGTGCTGAAGCGGAGCCTGATGCAGAAGAAGAGGCTAGGGACCTGGTAGCAAAGGACTTGGCAGGATTGCAAGAGGGGCAAAGTGGACACGTGAGTTGGGGGGATTGTTAGACTATATGCAGACAAGTTGGGATGCTGTAGTGTATATGGTGATGCAGTTAGTATAGTGTAGTGGGCGAAGCTGCACCCAGTTGTGTCTAGCATGGCTGCTGTCAAGAGTGTTTGTTGGACCCCATTGGGGTACTCCAGTAGCCGCTGTGATTCCTCATAGCGTTCCAAGTAACATGGGACCACTTGTATGGTTCTTTTGCGCAAAAGTGCTAGGTAGCATGCTGTGCTGCTCACAGACCTGAGTCTAGCATGATACATATCTTCTTTGGACACATGTTGTTGAGCGCTCCTGAACGCATGTGTATGATTTGATTCTTTTGTGCAGGATCTGTTGGCCCGACTGTCCTCCAGTCTGAGTCCCATTGAGCTATATGCTGTACGTCATCTGGAGTCCCTGAGGCCTGTTGATGTTGAGGCAGCGGCAGCAGCAGCAGTAGAGGACATCAAGAAGGAAGAGTGGGATCTGGATGCCATTGAGAAGAGGAAAGAGCAACAGGTACAATCACAGCTGCATGTCTTGGTTGATGCTTCAAAGGGGCTATACACACTACTCGACAATGTATGCTTGCAAGTTGCAGACATGCACTGACGAACATGTGATGTATGTGTTATTCAGAGGGCTGGGCCATGTGTCTTCATGAGCTGGCGCCATTTGTATTGCTTGCGATTTTTATCGCTTGTGAATAGGTTAGTTGTTATAAAAAACCTGACACAGCAACCCTGGTATCTGGGGTGTGCTATTCTGCTGGCACAGTTCTGTGTTAAGCAACAATCACCTGTGTTGTACACTGTTTCTTATCGATGCAGGAGGCAGAGGCTGAAGATAGTGAGGAAGTCATTGAGGGCTGGGACAAAGCAGAAGCAACAGCAGCATACCAGGCCTACCAGGAACAGATTGCAGCAGTGTTGGCAGCAGAAGAGGAGGCAGCGGCAGCGGCGGCAGCGGCAGCTGCCGAGGAAGCCGAGATGATGCAGCTGACTGAGGCTGATCTGGCAGGCACTGGTGGTAGGGTTGGCGGCTCTTACACATATTCTGGTAGAGCAGCTTATGATACTGATCACTACAGCCAGCAGGGCTACCCTGATGATGGACACCTTGAGGTTACTAGCCCTGGTAGAGGTGGCCCTGGCCGACCTAAGCGTGAGCAGTGGGGTTGGAATGCAAACCTGCCACCCCTTGGTGGCCACTGGCAGCAGCAGCAGCCCTTCAAGAAACAGAAGGGCATGTTTGATGCAGCAGCAGCAGGAGGGTTTGGCCGGGGTGGTAGAGGCAGAGGAAGAGGCAGAGGCCGTGTGGGTAGAGGTGGCTTTGGCTCAGGATATAACCAAGGAATCAAGGACGACAGTGGGGACTACTATTATGGGGATGATTACTTTGGTGAAGATGATAGTGCCAACACTGCTTATGCCTGGCAGATGCTGGAAGATGGTGGCAGCATAAGTTCTCATTGCTGGCTCACACCTGCTGCTGAGGAAGCAGTAGCTAACCAGCAGGATGCTGCTGCAGCTGTGTTATCTGCCAGCAGCAACCTGCTGCCATGGGAGCCCACATGGGATGTGCCATTGGTTCAAATAGTAGCGGACATTGCTGCCCATTATGCCATGAGCGATCCCAGCACTGCTGCTGCTGCTGTCAATGCAGCAGCAGCGGAAGCAGCAGCAGCAAACTTCTCAGTAGACTTAGAGGCTTGGGGCATGTTTCAGTGGGACCATATTGCAGAGCAGCTCAAGCAGCAGCTGGCACCACCTATGCCCAGAACAGCACTGCATTGCAGGGTTACAGGAGCCAGCTGCAAAGCCCGGTATCTGCAGCTGTTGAAGGACTTCAGATTGTTGCTTGATATGGCAGTGGAGCTGGACAAGCAGGCGCAGCAGAATAGCAATACTGGTGCTGCTGCTGGCAGCCAGCAGCAGCAACAGCCTCCAACAGCCAATGGTCCCAGTAGCGGCATTCAGCAGTTTGTAGCACTGCCTGCTGTGTCGGATGAGAAGGTATCCAATGTCATGCAGCAGATGCAGCCAGCCGCATTGCAGCTTTTACAGTCTGTTGTCAATTCAACAACGGCGCATGCAGCAGCAGTAGCAGCTGAATGGCAGCGATGCCAAGTAGCAGCAGCTGCTGCCACCAAGGCAGCTCCCAGTACTGAAGAGGATCAGTCCCAGTCCCATCATGTGGTGAAGGTCTCTCAGATGCAGCAGCTTGCATCGGAGGTTGAAACAGTAGCACAGAGTGCTGCAGAGGCGGCCAGCCGTGCGGCAGCAGCAGCGACAGCAGCAGTAGCAGGCATAAGTACGCGCAGACAGAGTGAGGGTGTGCGTCAAGCAGTAGGAGGCCCTACCGCACTGGTGTTAGCACCATCAGCTGCACAGATGGCTAGCATCATGGAAGAGAATGATGCAGGGATACTAGGGGCTGGCAGCACTGTGGTTTGGGGGGCAGAGTATGCTGCCGCTGCTGTGATGTCACCTACACTGCTCAGGGCAGTGAGTGGAGCAGCAGCAGCAGCAGCAAGGCAGTCAAATGCTGCCTTACCAGCAGCTGCAGTGCCCTTGGTGAAAACTGAGCCGTATTCTGATGTGGCTATCAAGCAGGATGCTATGGCAGTAGCTGGGATTGCGCAGCAACCATCGGCAGTAGCAGCAGCAGGCTATCAGAACACCCTGGCAGCTGCTAATGGCCAGATGATCCATCACGCGCCACAGCAGGCATATACAGCAACAGGGAAAACAAGTCAAGCTGGACTGCCCCAGCAACCTGCAGCTGCAGCTGCTTTGGGTGGCGGAGCAGCTGTGTGGAATGGGGAGAACATAAATACTCAACATGCTGCTGGGCTTTTGATGCAGCAGCAGTTTGAAGCGGCAGGGGATGTCTACCAGGCTGCTGCCAGTAGAGCTGGCAGTGTGCCTCCAGGGAGCAACAGTGAGCTACCTGTAGCACTGCAACAGCATCAGCAGCAGGTTCTGCAACCACAGCAAATGCAACAGCAACAGCAGGCTTTGGGCAGGCATGCATCTCCATCACCTGTACCACAGCTGCTGTTACAGCAGCAGGCGCAGTTGGTACAGAGGGCATCTGCCTCACCTAGCTCTGCTGCTGCTGCTGGAGGATATCCTGCTGCTGCTTTGGCTGCATTGCAGCAGCAGCAACAGCATCTGCTGCAGCAACAGCAAGCTGGTGGAGCCACCCCAGCTTTGTTGCAGAACCAGATAGCTTTGCTACTGGCACAGCAGCAGATTCAACAGCAGTATCAAGCACAATTGCAGCAGCAAGGTAATGCTACAGCAGCAGCATGGCAACTGGGAGCAGCAAGCCAACCCATTGCACAGTCAGCAGCTTCTGCACCTATTGGTATGCCTCTGGCAGGCACACCTGGGCAGCTAGCTTATGCCAACCCTACTGCAGCTGGTGTTAACAACATATTGCCTCAAGTGCATCCTCCTGGAGTGTCTGCACCAGCGCAACAATCAGGTGTAAACCCTGGTTCTATCACATTGACGCCTGCACAGCTGTTGCAACTTCAGCAGCAGCAGCAATTGGCGGCGATAACAGCAAACGGACAGTTGCCCCAGCAGCATCAGCACTAGAAGTTGAGCTCCGCGTTTGTTGATCATTGCAAGCAGGGCCTTTGCAGGAGCTTGCAGCTTCATCTAAAGCCTGTCTGCCCAGAGTTGTACCTTGATAGTTGATTGGCAGGGCCTGCAACCTTACTGTAGCTGCTGATGGGAACATTGTAACAAGCCAGATACGCATTGGCAGTATACAGCAGTTCCTGTCCAGCTATACTGGGCACCTTGTGTGTGGCATGCCAGTGGCCACTCATTCATCATCAAGGAAAATGCAATAGCACCTGCCAATGAACAGAAGCTGAAGATACCCAATTCCACTAATGCGACCCTTGCGGATCCCGATTGTGGAGCACGTCACTAAATAGTCGTTCTCTGCCAGGCGCAGCCTTCTCATCATTGCGATCTTATTGCACCCACATGATCACGTGTTGCATGGCCAGGTATGTATTACATAATGAGAGGTTTTAAGCTGTACCAGGCATCTTACTTGTTGCATGGCTGATTCGTTGACATGATGGGAGACATCAGCCCTACCTAAAGGCTGGATATCTCAGGTGCAAAAGATGTTCCACATGTGATCTTCACGACACAGGTCCACTCCTCAATATGCCTCTGTAGATACCTCACCATCTCGGTGTAGCTGTTGTCTGTCTGCCGCAGGAGAGCAGTACCTTCGCAACAGCAACTGGCCAGCTCCTGTGCAAGCACAAGCAGGGTGTGGTGACCTCCCTGCATATTATCAATCAGTCTTTGAGTATTAAGAACTCATTCAGGCTGCATGCAGCACAATGCGCTCGCATGACACTGACCCCGCCTTTGCAGGGAACAGTCGTTGCTGAGCCAGCTACTACACAATTCCATCTGCGGTCGGGACTAATCAGAAGCAAATGAAAATCTCACCGTCATAATTCATCTCACAGGACAGTGCTTGTAGTCCTACAGAAGACCGAGTTATGGCAGGCCTACAGGCGGTTCGGTTGGGACCAGTTGCCGCACGTCAAAAGTTGTTCCAGGCATCCTGTTGCTGATATGATGGCCATTTCTGATTCTATGGGCAACATGGTCACGATGTCTGTGCCAAGTTTGGTACTCTAGGTTAGAGAAATGCGTGTCAGTGTGCAAACTACCCTTGTCTACCTCGTCATCAGTCATCTACTTCTTTTAGCCACATCTCCCGTCTATCGTCATGAATTGAAGCGAGCTTACGGGGCTACCAGGGCAGCTGTATTGAACCTAAGTGGGTGGCCTGCTGAACGCCTTTGCATTCGTCCTGGGTTCCGCCCATGCTGCATGCTTGCACTCCAGTCTACTGCAATTTGTTCTCGTATACAGCCTGTCCCACGGTTCTGACATCACCTGCTTATCGTTTTGCTGCTGCAGGTTATGGCTGGACTGGTCAGAAAAGCAGCACAGTTGGGCACCAGCAACCTCGAAGTGGCATATATGCATCGACTGAGCTGCTACATGCCGTGCAACAACACATGCTTTTGGACACAGTTCTGGGCGTCTACAAAGCGAAGGACTTGGTCGCCTACATGAATGCAAGCGATGTCATCAGAGGTCAAGGAGAGGCAGCACGAGCAACAATATTCATGCAGCTGTTGGCACCTAGATATACCTTGCTACCTACGAGAAATGCGTTTTTGTCAATAAACATGGAGCTATTTGCCCTGGCAGCAGCTGACCTCCCTGCAATTGGGCACATCAAACACGCAGAGGTTAGTGTCAAGATGCAGTACACCGATGTTTCCCCGGCACTGGCGAGTGTTACATATAGACGTCTGCAAGCAGGCCGCATCGGCCCATCTGCTTATATTCCAGCAGCTTGTTGTGGACGCATGCTGCAATGTCTGATGCCATGCATGCTGACTGCTCCTGCAGCAAGTCTAGTGATGCAAGTGTTGTCACGCTGTTCCTGCAGGAACCCAGCGCAGGGTATCGCTTGTCCTGCAGCTCACCTGCACTTGAGTATGATCTGGGACCACAGCCAGCAGTCGCTTGCAAGGTGTTTGGGCCAACAGAAGAATCGCAAAGTGCAGCAGTAAACAGAGCTCAGACCGAGGGGTCCAACAACACAGCAGCTGATGGCCAGGCAGAAAAGATGATGAAACGCAGCGAAAAGCCAGCTGATGGCACAGAATCAATGCAGGCTGCAGTCATCAAGGAGAACAGCTCTGTTAGCAAGCTTGCAGCTTCAGGTATGAGAGTCCCAGCGTGCGGCATGTGCCCAGCAGCTCTAGGGTTGTACACCAGTTTGCAGGGCAGCTTGGGCAGATGCTGTGCTCGTAAGCTGCAAATCCACAGAAGACCGAGCAGTCCCGGCAGGTCTGAGAAGACGCCGCTTGCTACATGGACCATTGTACCAACTGGTGCTGAGGAGAGTTTGGTGCAGCAAGATGGTGAGTTGTACTGTCATAAGGATATGTAGGTGGTGCGTGCTGCTGTAGCGCAGCTTTGTACCATGCTGTGCTGTGCTATGCTGTGTTTGTTCGGTGACTTGCAAGCACAGTGTGACGGCCACATAGCCAGATCCTGGTGCATGTGCTGAGACCTGTTGCAGCATGGATCTCCAAATATGTTGTGCAATGCCTCAATGCCTGGGAAGTAGTTGTCAGTGCGTAGCCTACAGGGTTCTGTCCTGAGTATGTTGCCTTGACATTCAGCCACTTGGAAAGCATAAAACATCACTGTCATACAAACCCTGTGCAGGTGGCAGCACACTGCTCAGCAACCCTGTTCTGTGCGCATCGCCTGCACCTGGAAGCGTCCTTGCGCTGCTGTTTGCATTGGATGAATGGCTGGTGTTTCCAAGAACGCCTCTTTTGAGATTGCTGCCATCAATGAGCGGAATGCAGCAGCTGGTGTATGGCTTAGCAGGTAAGCAAGGCCTTCAGACTTGCTGATGCGAGACCCACACTTGAAAAGTTGGTCCAATGGTATGTAGATGCAACAACTGATTGGCAGCAGCAGTGTATATAGCAGTACACAGCAAGTGCTCTGAAGCAGCCCAGCTGTATCTCTGACAAAGGCTTCATTTGCATTGTGCATTTTGCGATGGCTTGCGTTTGGTAAATGCCTGCAGCGATCTGCACCACTAAGGCATGCACTGTCCAAGCATGGGCAGCAAGTCAGTTGTTTGCTAGTTGTGTGCAGGGTTAAGACAGGCGTGGCAAGCCTGCACCCCAACGTGGGTGCTGCTTCATGCACCTGATGTTGCCCTGCAACTACTGCAGATGATGTCTGGCCATTGCTTTTCATGCCATAATGGCTTGCTTTCTTTTGTTACAATCCATTGCATATATGACCTCCATGCCGTTGCTGTTACCTTACATGCAGTGTGCAGGTATACCTGGCTGGACCTGGTGTACCTTATCAGTGCAATGCAGCGCTTGCATCTGCGCAGCACAGCCACAATGCTTGGCGGTCGCTGGTCTATCCTTACAGTAGCCTGCTCAGTAACTCTTCAGCTGATTGCATTGGTCTGGTTCAGAATGATCATATCCATGGTTCTGTCTTTCTTGGGATTGGGCATCATCTATCCTTGGTTGCGCTTTACGAAGGCGATTGGAGAGTACTTGGCGCCGCATGTACCAAGATGGCTGGGCGTTCTGCTGTGGGTCAGAGGACACTTTGGATGGCGTTGTTGGGTAGCAGCTGCAAGCACTGCTGCTGCAGTCGTTAGTGCGACGCTTGGTGCAGTGTTTGGCAAGAGTGCAGTCAGAGCTGCTGTCATAGGTGGTTCAGCCACAGCTGCTGCATCAGTGTTGTACAGGATGGCAACCTTGTGGTCGGCTAAGTTGGGACTCTTTGCAGCAAATGGGGCTACAGCAGCAGTGGCAGTGGCGGCAGCAGATGTAGCAGCAGGTGTAGTTGATACAACATCGGCAGCGGACACATGGTTAAGGACTCTGCTGGCACCACATGAAGCAATTTTTCTCAGCCTCCCACCGCTGACGATTGATGCATTGCACGTTAATGTGGCCGAGTTGGTTTGGGGGTTCACAGACGATGCATTCGTGTTCCTCTGGCAGAAGACGAGGATGTTGAGTGTTCAGCTGCAAGTGCTCATGGAAGCCTCGGCAGCAGCTACAGCACTGCTGCTGCAGGGTTCAAGTTGGCAAGCCGCATATGGGCGATTCAGACAAGTTCAGCACATGCAGCTGGAGCAGCGACGTGCCGAGGTAGCAGCAGGAGACATGCCACCCAACAGATTCCAGGCACAAGTCATCCTGCATGCACCTGGAGATCTTGGTCAAGCAGCTGAGGCTCTGCACAATCTAGCAGATGAGTTGGAAAATCTAGCACAGCAGCCTTTGGGACTCTTAGCCACCTTTGGGGGCCTGGGCAACTTGTTGCACTCTGGCATTCATAGGAGACGAGCCAGGGTTCGGGTCTTAGGAGATCATTGGCCAACAGAGCTTCAGATTCCCTTTGATTTTGAAGATCTTCAGTCAGGATTAGGGGTTGAAGTTCCCAGAGGGTTTGTGTGCCCAATAACCCAGGACGTGATGAGACAGCCAGCACTGTTGATCAGCAGTACTGTCACGGTGCCTGCCACGTATGATAAGGATGCCATCACACGGTGGTTGGAGGGCAGCAGGTGAGTTGCGTGGTCCCAGATGGGGATGCTTAATCTGCTTGCGATATGCTGCACCGTGAGGCAACTTGACGCAGTATGCAACCTTGGATGTGTCAGTTGATAGCCATGCGCAAGTGCAGGCGTGCTGACAGCTTAGGCTCGGTGGTGGACCCCAAGAGTACACCTACATGTTGGGGGCTAGTTCCTGTATGCATGTGTCAGCCAGCATTGCATGCTGCGCAATTCTTGCTGAACTTGAATTGGTACTGAGATTACTCAACGTGGTTATGTTTCAGAACCCTAACCTGAATGCAACATGGTGATCGGTCTGTGTTGCAGGCTTGACCCCAAGAGCAGGCAGCCGCTTGCAGCTGATGCACAGCTTGTGCCAAATATGGACCTGTACCGGGCCATCGAAGACTGGGTGAGCGAGAAACAGCAGCAATGGGCTTGTAGGCAACAGCAGCAACAACAGCAGCAGGTTCGGCATAACCAGCAGCTTCAGCAGGAGGTACAACAGCCAGCAAGCGCAATAGGCGCCAACCAGCTCCAGCCCAGTGAAGCTGGCACCAGTCGATCCAATGGTGGCTTGTTGTCTGTGGCTCGTGGGGCAGTAACAGCAGCGTCAGATGGACTAGGGCCCTATGCCCGTAGTTCTGCAATAGATGCATGTGGTGACCAAGAATCGCTATCAATGTCAGAAGATCCAGACTATTCAGATGGAGATATGGGTCTGGACAGTGAGGCAAGTCTGGATGAGAGTGACTATCTGACAAGTGAGGATCTGGACGATCTTGAAGGTGAACACTGTGATGATCAGTCACCAGTAGGAGGTGCGACTGCGCAAGCAGGCCCATCACTGTCTTTGCCAGCAGAACAGCAGTCAGTTGGGCATGCAGCTGGCAGGTACTGCTTCAGGAGAAGACCAGCGTCTAGTGGAGCCAGTTAATACAAAGGCCTATGCTGTGCAATAATCAGCAGCAGCGCATACTGTTGGTCGACAGCCGTATCAGACGAGGTGATCGTGTCACCGTCTTGAGGTGACCGTGATACGCCATGCACTGCCAGTGGACCTTGCAGGGTTGTGAGCAAGAAGCAGTCAATACACTGAGTTCTGGGCTTAGTTTCGGTCGTTTTGACTGTGGTCAGGTGGTGATGCTGAGGCGGGCAGCGCACGCTAGAGTACAGCAATGCGCGCAGTACAATGCCTGATTGAGTCTTCGCTGCGTCTTGCATGCGCCACATGTACGCTTACACATCTATTGATGCACGTTTCGTACTGCATGGCTGTAAACGGAATCACGGTGGGGTTCTTCATTTCCTGGGTTCCGCCTTTAATAACCTCGCGGGTACCTTTCTGCAAATTGTTTGCCCAGGTCATCGCTGGTGCGTTTTGTTCACATATATGTTGCATTTTTGAGCACCTGCCGCATTGGCTTGCCCCCCCAGTGCAGCCATTGCATTGACCAACCACCATGTTTCTTCCTCATATCAGATGACTAGCTGTTGATCTGAGTCAATGGTTCTCACCCAACGTGCTTGCTTGCTTCACCGCATCCGGGCGTGTGTCTACGTGATACGAGTGCATCGGTTTTGACTCAAACGTTGCCACCCGAGACGATGTCAAGCGCGCCAATCACACACTGTCAATGCAGGTAAGAAAGCATCGTTCAGAGAACTTCAACGGAATGTTTCAGGGTAAGCAGGGTCCTCTGTGGGAGACTCCTGCAACGCACTCCTACACGGGCTAGCTCAAGCTGTAACGTCGTCGTCAAGTCAGCAAAGAGCGCGGTCGTTTGTGTTAAGCAGTAGCGTATCATGCGGACTTGCTGTTACGGACCTCACATACGTAGGGCGGGATATCGCAACTGGTGGTCGATTTGGTGCAATGGGCTGCTTCATAGCTTAATAATCGCCTTGCATGATGTACATTATTGGTGTTCTCTAGGTCCCTAATGATCCGAGTCGAGTTTCATTGCAGACGTCACTGTTGTCCCAGATTTGACCTGCAAGTAAGCTTTTACCCCGCTTGCAGTCAGCGAGCATGCCTCTGTATGTCAAGCTGCACTGTTGTGCTTGGTTGTCTTGCAGTATGGAAGGGCGCACTCGCAGAGTCTTGATTGTCAAGAGACTGCACCCTGCGGTCACAATGCAGTCACTGCTGAACACATTCAGCACATATGGAGCTGTTACAGGATGCAAGGTAACAAGGAGCTATACAAACATGGCCACGCTGATGGTATCACGCAGAATATTCTCACTGTTCTGCTGTCAGCGGCATCTGCTCTCAGTAATCAAGCTACCAAGCAATGTGTGCAATTTCTGGCTGGCTGCAAAATGCACGACATGCAGCAGATGCAGCATACTGTGCCTGAACCCTCATAAGCTTTGCACCTTCTGATCTGTGCTGTAGGTTTTCACACACAAGTCTGGCAGATCAGCAGGCTGTGCTTCTGTTGAGTTTGCCAGTCACCAGGCAGCCTGTACTGCATTCAGGGAGCTTCAAGGCACACAGCTGCATGGCAAAACAGTATGCTTGCAATGGTTTGACCACAATCTCTCAATGGTCAGCCCAGTCCGGACAGTGGCCAAGCGCATTGATGCAGCAAGCCCAATGATAGCCAGCTGTCACAGGTCTTGTCAAGGCAGTTTGCAACCAGGAACCCCCATTGCCAGCACAGCGCTGCCAGTAGCTCAGACACCTTTCAGTATGTTGGCCAGTTCACCGCACGACAGTTATTTTGATACTGGAACGGCCAGGGCTGCAGCAGCAGCAACCGTTGCGGCAGCAGCAGCAGTGCATCAACAGCAGATGGCGGCCAGTCAACGTCCACAGAGGCAGTTGTCTGCTCCTTCCCCTTTACCAATACCCCAGTTGCATGCAACAGGGTTATCGGCATCTATCGCATCACTACTCAGTGGGGGTGTCAATATGGAAGCACTGACTGGCCCAGGACCTCTATCCGAGCTTGATGGTTGTCAGGATGGCATTCAAGACCCGGCAGCTGCTGCTGCTGCTGCTGCCATCAACTTGTCAGCAGGTGTACTGGGAGCCAGCTTGCCAAACGGCATGGCACAGGATATGTCAGTATTATCTCAGTTGGCAATCCTGCAACAACAACAGCAGCATGCAGCAGCATTGGCCCTGCAGCAGATGGCCATTGGGAACAACTGTAGTCTGCAGCTGGATGATCAGCAGACATCGCCCCTGAGCCCTGCAAGGTCATCACAACATCATCAGCAAGTCCTTGCCCAGGCAGCTATGCACAGCCAGCACCAGCAGATGCAGCAAGATATACTCACGACACCCATAGAAGCTCGGGGTAAAACAAGGCTGCAGATGGCTCGCAGTATGCCCGTGGAACTCAGTGCCAGCTTTGGCAGCTTGCGCAGCAATGGTAGTCAAAGTCAGCTACACAGCAGCAGTTTGCTTGCACAGACTACTCAGGAAGAACCAGCTGCTGCTACGTCATCTTCAGCAGGATTATTGCAGAAGTTGAGCTCAATAGCGCTGGAACAAGTGACAAATCTGGGCGACGGCAGAACAGGCATGCTTGGTGCACCTTCAGCTCCAAAGGATGGCAGTCTAGCTGCAGGCGAGAGTGACATTGTGCAACCATCGAGGAGAAGCTTAGCAGGCAACAAGACGAATGCGAAGAAGCAGCTGTTCACTGATGGTGCAAGCTGTGCTGGGGATGGCGGCCTGTCAATGTTGCAGTCTGCAGGTTGCAGCTGGCCACAGCACTCTGACCGGTTGAAGATGTCATCAGCCAAGGCAGCACAAACTGCTACCCAGGAGGTTCTGCAGGAAAGATCAGCACTCAGCGCAGCAAATGACACTGTGTCAACAGCACCATGTGTTGATGCTCCCGTCTCAGGGACAACAGCACACAGCAGTGCTGCTTGGAGCGCCAGGCGGGACCAGCACTGCTCAGCAGCGCTGCCTGCGGACTACCTAGCGCACCTGCATTCATACCCACTGGAACAGCTGCACTGTAACAACGCTTTTTTACATGCTACCAATGAGCAGATCGCAGCTGCGGCTGCTGCTGCTGCACTAGCAGTTGAGCAGCAACAGCACATGGCCATGGCAGCGTATCAAATGCAGCAGCCTGCAACATCACCTTATGCCACGTCTCAGCAGTTGCAGAACCTGCGTATGAGTGATACTGGCTGCATGGCTGACTATGCAGCCAAGCTATCAAGCATCAGACTTAAAGACCCTCGAGCAAGTGACAGCCAGTTGTTGTCGAGTGGCTACCACCAGCGTGGTAACATGCATATCTCCTCACCACTGCATTCAGGCTCACATGGGCGGGGATTTAACCAAAGTAGTGCGTCAATTTTGGCAGGAGCATCCCAGCCCTGGCAGCCAGGCGCTGCAGCTATGCCTGGCCATAAGCAAGGCACAACTGGATCGTCTTTACAGACTGCTGCTTTCAAACAGAAGCAGCAGTTGCAGCTGCAGGTGCCAGACTTTGAGCTGGTCAGTGCGCCCATGACCTGCACTGCAGTGCCAGGAGGCTGGGAACAAACCCTAATAGGGACGGACTGCGTTCCAGAGTCTCCAGCAGCAGCGGTATCTGGGTCTCAAAACAACATGCAAGCCATGTTTGAAGCCAATGGCGGCGCCAGCATGACACCAGCTGCACGCACCAACTGGAATGACAGCTGCTGGTCATCTAGTATGGCGCTGTCAGCCTTGCTTAGTCCTGCTCATGTGTCTAGCTTAGCTGGGAGGTCACATGCAGATCCAAGTGGCACCCCCTTTGCCAGAGACGTGCTGCCTAGCATTCGTGTGAGTGCTGTTGACCCTGACGAGCCTGTGAGGTGCGCACCAACAGCAGCCTCCTGGGCAAACACAGCAGGAAGGACAAGCAGCAGTTGCTTGACAGCGGTGCCAGAGCACACTGGGCCGGGTGCTGCAAAAGCCACAGCTAATGGCCAGCTCATAGCAACAACTGCAAGGCACAGCAGCCTGTGCCTGGATGTACAGCAGCAGGTTGGCACAGTGACTAAGGGAGCTCAGGAGCAGTTGTCAAGAAGCAGCAGGACCGGTGTAATGAACAGCGAAAGCTTGTCTGATGGCGATCAGGCACTTTCTACAGTTCCTAGTGATCCAGGGTCACTTCACAGCATGGGGTCCTTCACGTTCACCCCGCATGCGTCACAACACACCCAGCCTGGCATGGCTACACCCTTTACCAGCTGTGGTGAGGCGACAGTAATCACAGAGCCCTTTCAGATGCCTGCATTCTTCAGGCCCTCAGCGTCTAATCACACCCTGTCTGGCAGCCCAGCAGCAACAACAGACTGCAGTTCACCCAGTGCGGCAGCAGCATCGGCATGTGCAATGGCAGTGGGGCATGTACAGGTGCCACATCAGCCTAGCCTGGGCTCTGCAAGTGTTGATGATGACATCTTTGGCCAGTCACCAGAGCAGAAGCAGCTCCATCATGCAGCTAGCCTGCCTGCTACCTTCAGGCAAGCTGCTGTCACTGCTAGTCCACATCACCCTGAGGGCCACCAGCAGGAGCATGCTCTGCTGGGTGGGTATGGTGATGTGTACAAGCAGCTATGGGGGTCAGGTGGCTCCTGATTTCCAAGAAGCCATTGACAGATGATCACAGCAGTGTATTGCATCAGCTTCAAGCACCCACTCAGCACATAGCAGTGAGCTAGGTCTGGTGTTATGAGGTGTGTTGTGGAGCCTTGAGGCGGACACTCACTTCCAGCCGAATGCATCATTGTTTCATGTCTGCTATAGGTGACCATCCAGCAATTGCCGCAGCATGATTGCTAGCCTTTGGGCGGATTCAATGACTGATATGGCCATAAGTTGTGAGTTTGATGAGCCTCATCACGCAAGGTCTGCATAGCATATCCGTCACCATGCATCAGCTTAGGTGTCCTTATATACGGGTAACATTGCCCTGTGAAGCAGCAAGGCTTGTGGCATCACCTCAAGCGCAGCACCCCAGTGAGATGATCATGTGCAGCTTGCAGCAAGTGCCTTGTACAATTTCGATTGTTGCAGACTGGGCTTTTGGCTTGCCGCTATCATATGCTTGGGATGTGGAGTATCTGTAGACAGCAGGCGCTGACCTTCTGTTTTCAGCAAGCATATGGGCTAACATCACGTCTGCAAATTGAAGAGCTGTGGTTATAGCGATCTACCAGTTGTTGTTTGAGCAGTGCTCATTGCAGAGCAGTCAGGATCTCACCATTGTTATTAAAAATTTGGCATTGTACAACTGCATCAGCTACCCTTTGGGCTACCCTGACAACAAGCAGCACAGTTTGTGTTCAGAACTGCATACATTGTTCTACGACCCATTGCAGTGCATTGATTCATTGATTGATTGATTGTGTGCGTATTAGGCTGGTGTTTCTCCATTCGTGCATCCACTCAAATTAGCCAGGTTATGCATCGGTCGGTTGAGTTGCTGATTGTATTCAGCAGGTGCCGATCGCATGTTGACCCTGTTGTGTTTGTGTGTGAGCTGTGGCTCAAGTGACTTTGCAGGGCGTTTGACTTTTCAACATAGTGGATTTATTGGTCA
Organism: Coelastrella sp. M60; assembly: GCA_001630525.1. Lineage (NCBI taxonomy): Eukaryota > Viridiplantae > Chlorophyta > Chlorophyceae > Sphaeropleales > Scenedesmaceae > Coelastrella > Coelastrella sp. M60. The sequence goes on along the minus strand of LWCB01004485.1, from coordinate 854 downwards.
GCTAGTTGGTATAAGTCCATTCTGCAAGAGGGTTAGCTGCAGTTTGGAGCTGCTTGTGACACATGTGCATGAAGCCCTGCATCAGCCCATACTTGTATGCGTAGTGCTCTCCTGATGGTGCTGGTAGAAAACTATGGTGTATTGAAAACATCCTTTGCAAGTGCTGTACTCTGGTAGGGCATGCAGCGAACACCAACTGACTTCCCTATATGTTGTCGAGTTCTGCAGAATGACACTTGTTGCAGCAGTTGTCATCTGACCAAGATTCTGCAGGTTTTGGTGAACTGCGTGATTTTGAATTGGCACTGTCGTGACACGCTCTGCACTCACGTGACATGTCTCACCCCCCTGTACCACTAGCTGCATGTGGATCCCATCTCAGCTTCATAGGAATGGATGTATATGTGAACCATCAATGTGCATGGCAGATGTGCTCATACACACTGGCTGTGAAATGCAGCTGCCAAGCAAGTGGCTGTTGATTTGCAAGTACCTTGTACTTCTGGTTGAGTTGCACATTGATGTTGAAACCAGTGCTGTGTCAGAGCCTTTTTGAGCAGTTTATGTAGTGTTTTTCATGCGGATGCACACAGGTAGTCACATAGAGTACTGGTGCACATTTACGAAGGTGTGTAATGTAGAGTATGCTACTCTAGCCTAAGTAAATTTGATTTTTTGCATGATGGTTGCCATGTCTATGCTTTGGCCCTGCATCTCGCATAGACAGCTCACCGCCTATAGGTATAGGCATGCGTTTGAGACGGTGTCTTTGACACACACTGTTTCTTTCTAGGGTGGCGGCCCCTTAGCAGCAGCTATTGCCTGTCAATATCAGCCAGCATTACATTCATTTT
>LWCB01004480.1:0-12157 GCA_001630525.1 Coelastrella sp. M60 | reverse complement strand
GCTTGTCAGGCCTCTCAACACATATCACTCCTCGGGTACAGAAGAAGGCTTGGTGAGCAGCAGCAACAGCAGAAGGACATCCTTAGTTCACTCTCCTACACACTACTTCCAACCACAGCAGAGGTCAGGTGTCTCAGCACCTCCAGGCGTCCCTTATCAGCTGGGCTCACTGGGGGGGCTCAAGGGCAGGCAGGTGCAGCCATGGTTTAGTAATGGTGAGGCAGTAGACCCAGGCAGGGACCCACAAGGCTACAGCAGCACACTCAGGTGTCCACCAGGGAAGCAGCCTCAGGGCCAGCAGGTCAAGACAGGGAAAGCTCACTCCTGGGAGGACGATGAGCGATTTAATTGGGACTAGTACTCAGTACTCAGGTTGTTTCTGGCGGAAGATTGAAAAACATCATCTAAAGGCATAATGCCTCTAACGATTCATCGGTGGCAGTTAGGGTTATTGGGTATCCTTGCGCCTCGTCACCATGACAAGTTGCCACCATGGTGTACCTTACTACATGTGCATCCACGGTGTATGCAGTTTAACAACGGCATCGACTGCATTAGTGACCGCTTGTTGTATCTGGTTGACAAGTAGAATCTGAACACGTCGCCAAATTCAGCGGTTTTCCAGGGATGCCACAGGCTGCACTCACTGCTATCATAGGCTGCACTCACTGCTATGATAGCATGATGCTGCGCAAGCACGACCTGGTCTGCAATGCCACTGGAACATAATGCCTGGCCAGGCCGTTCACTGGTATATCATATACCTGTGCCGCACAGGATCGGATCCTGTGGTATATCCTGTGCTGGTCCCTGACTACGTTTGCTAGGCACTGCTGTTGAACAGGATGTACTTGATTGATCACAGGCGCATGCTCCTTGCGATGTACATGTGCATAATCAGCTTTGGAATTCTAGGTTTCAAAGTCTGTAGTAGTAGCGCAATCGCTACATGAAACATTTCAAAAGTGTGACTTTGAAAGCCTTTCAAATGGCATACACGCGTTGCTGGGCAATTGCTTTTTCATCCATCAGCGCTGCTTTCACTTTGCTGTATTAGCAAACCTTTCTTTCACACACGCGTTGCTAGGCATGGTAATTGCTAGCAGCACCCCACTCCGGACAGGTGCATCACATTTATGTACATGGAGGCAGCTGCCTTATAATTACTGCAGGTATAATACAAACGATTCTGTTACCCATACAATCGCAAAGTGACATGTCACGGTGCTTGCTGCTGGAGCAAGGCCGCAGTTGCATATTGCTCTAGTGTTTGACTGTAGGCCTCCAGGCCTCCAGGTTGTCCTCACACAATGCACTGCCCGGCGATGCCACTGTGCCTCAAACCATAGGGCGCACAACACTCTGGACTACCTCGGATCAACCGAAAATATGGACAAAACAATGCGTGTTGGGGTCCTCAATAGCAATAGCTCTAACTCTGTACACAATCATGCACAAAGCATCAAGACGGCAAGCGACAGCCTGGTGTGCACTACAATGCAGTAAGCTGAGGACCGACACTGTATAAGACACGATGTAATCAAGGGAGAATACCGTGGCGCAGCATGCATATGCGCAATGCAAGGCACTTTAACCACCTGACTCATCAAAACCATGTCTGATATGCTAGGTGTTCCAACAACACTTCACTTCTAAGTGCATCTATTTACCGCCGATCACGAACCAATGTGCAGGGGGTCTCAGTAGTTATGCAAGAACCATATACCCACCACAGGGATTGCAGTGCCCAGATGAGCAGCTGCCGAATCACAACCAAAAGTTCCTAATTTTCATCACACATACTGCAGCACCTGAATCCACCTTGGCATCAACTTGGGCATACACGACCACATATCTCACAGTGTTGTGCTGTAACAGCAATGCAAACTTGTATCGATCTTTCAACCAACTGCTGCTGGGGACAGCTGATATTGCTGTAGAAGCAACCGAACCCTGATACCAGTGCCATGACACTGACATCGGCAGAAACAAACCACCCTAACCCCCACCCCGCTGCAAGAATCGCTGGAAACTTGGCCTAGCAGGCTGCAACAACAAGGTATCCACCCTGTTTTGTAAGGAAGGGCGAACATCAGCTATACTGTGTGACATGATGGAAAGCTTGACCAGGATGTTCTATGCAAGATGCTGTGTTGCTGTCTCAACAGTAGGTACAACGAACAGATCAAAGGAAGCCAAGCTGCACGCTGCGCCAAAAGCACATGTATGCAGCAGACACGAACTACTTCAGCTTGATGTTGAGACCAATCGAGTTGATCTTAGTTCATGCACAGCAGGACCCAGTGGCACACAGACATCACCAATATGTGAAATGGGTAATGCTGCTGCAAAGTGCTCACGATGCTATACTAGCAACAACTTGGATGTGGGAATCATATACAAAAGCACTGCAACATCATGTGCCATGTTGCACCTACCAATTCACCAGGCCAAGTATGCTGCTGAAGTGTCCCGCCAGCCCTCAGCAGCCGAACAGGCTTTGAGATGTGCTGGTCAATCAATTCTGTGTGATGACACTGGGGGCAACATGGAATGTTATGCAGCATACTCGACAGGGAGGCAGGTGCATTACATGTATAAAACATGGCTGCAACACATGACCATACCAACAACGCCAACCACATAACAGAATCTATGCATGCCATTGACATCTGCATCATATTGTGCAAGCCAGATGCACAACCCCAATGCATGTGAGACACAGAGACAGTGAATGAAGTTGCGGCAGGTAGCTTCCAAACCACAATGCAGGATACACATACCCCGCAGCTGCTAGTGAGGAACTGCAGCTGCAGCCCAGGTGTGGACGCCTGGACCATGATGATGCCAAGAGCTTGTGTACCACATCATCTTAACATGCAGCAGACACCAATGGATTGTTCTTGTATTTTGCTTGTTCTGTCGCCGTAACACATTTCGCTGCAACAACCACAAAATCTGAACACATGCAAGCTTGTCGACCCTGCTCTGCCATGAGTCAAGGGACATGCGGATTCGCCATGGCTGCTTTCCACAGTCCCTTACGTATTGTTTGAGAAGGTCTCATTTGACCAGAGACGCTTGACCTCTGATGACCTCTGTATTGCAAAACTGCTGAAGCACATCTCACATATGAGCTGTTCCTGCCTGGAATCGCCATGCCAGGATGAGCACATTGAAACCAGGGCGACATAAGGGCGCCCGCCAAGCAGCGTTGAGAGCTCCAGATGGAGGGCTCCAGATGGACAGTTTGCTTCTGATAAGCAGCACACAGAAGCTGCAAGATTCTTCAAGAGCGGCAGGATTTCTGACAAAAGGAAGCTCACAGCTCATGATGGGCAGCACTGCTGCACAAGTGACTTCAGGTGGGAAGAATCATCTCCATCTCCAACTACAAGCTGTCCTTGTGCTGGATCCAAAACATATGGGTGCGTACATGCTGCCCATTGACATTGCTGCTGCAGCTGCTGCTGAAGCGAGGCTCAGCAGCAGCTGAAGGCCCATGTTGTGATGTTCATGAAAGAAACATCAAGGATCTATAACTGGGGCTGCTGATGGCTATCCCTGCTGCACCCTGACTGTTCACGGCCTCCATGAATCCTCCAGCAGCCACTGATAAGTGCTGATGGTTGACGTGTCACGGCTCGTGCTCCGTCTTGTGCTTCTGCTACCAAAGTTTGAGCTTTGCCTTCTGGAACTTGAACTGCTAGAGCCACTGCTGCCACTTCTGCTGCCACTGTTTCTATTACCGCTGCTGCCTGCATCTGCTCGACGAGTTACGCGTCCCTTTGATGGACTGCTCGTGCCACGTGATATCCCGGAGCCCCTGCCTGAGTCGCCAGGCCCACGAGGATTTTTGCCTGCAGGCCTGTTCCTCAAGCCACGTAAGTGCAGCAGCATCCTTGCTGGTGACGCACTCGCCGTACGCCATACGGTGGGATTCGACTGTTGATCTGTATTGTCGTGCACTGCTGATTGATCGCTGTCAGTGCTCCTCGACACTATCTCCTCGTGCCTCCGCAACACCGGGGGCTGGCTTGGCAGTGAATGTTCACTGCTGAAGGCCCCACTGTTGGTGTCATCATAAATGACAGCTTGAATGCGGGGATAACGCCAAGGACTTCCCGGAGTGCCCGCTTTACTGGTTGTCAGTGAGAAGCCCACCACCAGCGTGAGCACCAGCCTGCGCAATGTTCGTCCACACCATAACACAACTCAGTTCGTTGAGCATTTGTAAATGAGTCCAGTCAAAGCTGCGCTTGCCGTAAGCATCTCAGAGAGACGCAGAAGCCGGGGGTTGCAAGCAGGTCGCTGCAATCGGATCTGATGCACAAACTCCTTGCAAAAAAAACTGTTATGGCAAGAATTTCACAAGAAAGCGGAGTTGCGCGGTGACGGAATGCCTCTCACCAGCACTCTTGTCCTGCATAGTGGTGCATCGATAGCCAGTGTCTCTAGCACATTACAACGTTGCGACCAAAAGCGTTTGTTGGCAATGTGATCTGTCAGCATGCGACTCTCAGCTGATGGCTTGTGCGATTATGGCCTGATTCGCATCACAATGGAAGCCCGCATACATCTGTTTCAAATTGACCTACGAAGCAAATACAGATACATAGTTTGATTGTTGCAGCAGCCGCTGCCCTGGTTCTCAAGTCAGAGTTGTGGGGCGTGATACCAAAGAACCCCCGGAGAATATGTCGCATGTTCAGGAGCCCTGCCGAGCGCAACCCACAAGCATCAAACACTTCAATTCACATTGTCGTACATGATCCGGATGTTGAAGAGCTCTGCCGCGGTTTCTCTGCCCGACGAAAAACTTGATGCCCCCGTTAGGAAACCGTCAGCAGCTCATCAGTGTATCGAACGTCATCAACACTGTGCATGATAACCTATGGTGGAATGGCACCTGGCAGCAATGTGGGTCTCACCCAACCAAGACGCTTGAGAAAGTTGTGAAGGAAGTTACACTCACCGGTGCAATTTGTTGCAGCTGTCATCGTAACCACATCCTTGGCCAACTTTGGCCATTGGTATTCTACAGACAGGGTATGCGGATGCAATGCCACTGGCAGCTGATAGGCAAACAGATGCTGCAAGGGCAATAACGGTCTGGGTGATGTTGATGGAGCACATTCTACAACCAATGCCTACGAATGTATGTGCATGGTTGCAATCTCAGGAACTGGAAATACAGTACCACCTCCAAGCTATGACCAGTGGCCAGATGAAACATAGCACCATGCTGTCAAAGCCATGCAATGCACGGCAGCTGCCGTTGCAGGGCTCAGCTGCCAGCCAGAATCATAAATGCACATTCCAATCATGCTTGAACAAAACAATTGGAAGGCCTTGTCAAATGCATGTCATGAAGGCTGCTATTTTGCCTTGATGCTCGATGTAGATCAGTCAACACAATAACACCCAGCAGCAAACTGCCTAGTAGTGTCAAACAGCATAGCATTGACTTTGCTGCGTAAGCAGACCTTCCTGTTATATGGTAAAGACCAATGCAGGCGGCAACAACAAATCGATGCTTGTAACAACTTGAGCAGGTTGATTCCAGTATACATGTTCAGTGAGATGCCAAGAGTAGGGCCTCCTCTCAAAGCAGCTCCGAGCTGCCACTGTGCAGGGTGCACTGTTGATCCTTCTGTTGCAGCTCACCAAGCCTCCTACAGGGGATACCCAGACCACCACCAAGGCCAGCCACCTTGACGCCAGGGGATGCCTTGGGGTTGTTATGAACGCCAGTGCTACCAGCTACTGGCCTAGGCGTAATGCCAGTAGGGCTATTCACATTTTCAACAGCTCTTGTGGGGCTAACAGGTGCTGACATGCTGGTTTTGCTACATGCTGCAGCAGTTATCTCTGCTGCAAACCTCTGGACACAGGATGCTGTGCTTCTGCCAGGAGAGCCAGTTGAGTCACCTGCTCTCAAGCTGCCCGTGGCAGACACCTGACCAGCACCTGCCAGCAACATCCTGCCGAGTTTTGAGTTGGCTCCGTCACGAGAGCGCTCTGCTCGGACCTTCTCAAGCTGTGTACGCTCCAGCTGCGCCTGCAATATCCTCAGCTCTTGCATGATGTCATCCTGCTGTTCTGCTGCACTGGCATCGGCAGCCGCTGCCTTGTGTTCAGCCTCTCCAAGCAGCAGCTCAGCCTCTTGGCAGGACAGACGTGCTGCATCAAGCTCCTAGCACATCAGATGACAAGTAAGAGCAGTAACATGCAGTCAGGCAATAGCCAGAGCATTGAACCAAGGAAGCAGAGGCCAGTGAAACAGTCAGAGCCTGAGATATATCTCTTGGGCCTGAAGGTCAACAACTTGGTGAAAGTCAACACCTTGGGTGTTTGTGCTATTCACCTGCCACCAAGCAAAACTCAGCTGTGCAGAGTGATACAAGCGACACAAAGCCTGTTATTCACCTGTTGCAGAAGCTCCTGCTGCTCATGGGCTACTACCAGCTGCTGTGTCAGTGCAGTCACCTGAGCCTGGCGCTCAGCAAGCTCAGCCTGATGCTGCTGCAATGCAACTTCAAGCTTGCTGGCAATCTGCACACAAGCAGGACAGATGCACACGGCACAGTTGAAAAATCACTTCCACAGTTGGATTGGCAAAGTGTGCAATGTGTCTAGCAACAGCTCGACAAGGCATGTTGGCGCATCTTGCAACTGGGACATGGAGCGTTCACATGGACAATGACATGCTTACCAACAACTGTGAGTTCATTGTGATCACACAGTATGGCCTTACCAGCTGTGCCTCTTGCTTCCAGCGCCTGAGTAGAGAGTCCTTGGCAGCCAACATCTGCTCAGCATCAACAACAGACCTGCAGACAGTTGAGCACCACATCAGTTGGAACTCACGTCACTTACAACAAGCGGGTATGCTCATTCATCAATTCATGCAGTGCTAAACCCTGCAACGATATTGAACATCGTTGTTTCACATATGCTATACAGTCTAGCAGCACGACTCACTCGCTCCAGGTATGTCACTCACTTGTCACAAGTTGCCAGTGCTCGCTCAAGCTTCTGCACCAGTGCCGCAACCTCAGCATCCCTTTCCATCCTGAGGTCATGCAGCTGCTGCCTCAGCTCAGCCTCAATCCGTGATCTGGCAGCCTTCAAAGCATTTACCTCAGCCTCTATAGCTGCCACTGATTGCTGTGCCCCTGCTGCTGCTGCCTGTGCTGCTGCGGTGGCTTCCTCTGCTGCTGCTGCCTTCTTGATTAGATGCTGGATGTCACCCTGCAAACAGCATTGAACCAGATCATGATGCAGTCACTTGAGACCATGGGAACTGGGCCTGCTGAGCCTCATGAGTCACAGTATGTGACCTTTTGCCTACTGATGCCCTGCGTACACACACCTGCATCTGCTGTCTTTCCAACTCCCACTCCCTCTCTGCCCGTGTTGCTGCTCGCTTAGTACTGTCAAGCTTTTGAACAGCCTCATCTCGGGCTCGCTCTGCATCCTCCAGACGCTCAGCATAATCTACACAGAAAAAATATCGTGACCGTCAGGGGCAATTTTTGCTGTGGGACTCCACAACGAAATGTTGCAAGTCGCTCAGCAGAAACACAACCATTCTTGTGCCATATTGAACCAAGCAGTACAGAACCTTCTGCAGCTGGCCTTATCAGCAGGTTTTCCTGTGAGACTAGTACAGCAAACCAAGTGGCCATGCCACCATGACAGGACTGCCTTTTTTTTAACAGTATCACCTCTCACACCACCAATGGTCATCATCATTGAAACCAACCACGTCTTCCTCCTCACCTGCTCCCCTGCCCATGAAGGTGTTGAGCTCCAGCTCCTCTCTTACAGCGTTCATCTCAGAAACCAGAGAGGACTTGTCACGTGTCAGACGGTCAACCATGACCTTCAGCTCAGATACCTGCAGCAGGTTACCAGAACTTGATAAATTGACAGCACTTGCCAACATGTCAGATCACTAGGTCTCTGTCATGCTCTGCTCCAGCACCACTGCTAGATCCACTGTTGCGTTTGTCTGGTGAGCAAGTATCAAGGCTCACCTGAGTAGACAGTTGCTCTTCCCTTGCAGTTGCCACAGACAGCTGCTCCTTTGCTGATGTAAGTTGTGATCGCAGGTCCTTGTAACTGGGCCCATCAGCACCCCCGCCAGACAGTTGTCTGGTAGCTTCTTGAAGCTTGACCTGTAGGAGTTACAGCAATGAAAGCACCCTCTGCTGACCTCGGCACTAGAATCCTCAGCAAAGTGCCCCCGCTTGCAGAAACAATCAGAGGTAGGGCAGCACTTTCACGCATGCAGTCATCAGTGGTGGAAGTGCGGTCATGAGTGGAACCCCAAGAGGCAAGTCATCTACTAATCACAGATGGAGACCTCTATGCACAGCGTCTGTGTGAATGGCGGACCTGTGTTGCCGCCAGCTGCAGCTTCAGGCTGTCAGTCTCAGTCCGAGCTGCATCTCTCTCCAGCCTCGCCTCCTCAGCAAGCTCCATGGCCTCCTTGATACGCAAGTACACCTGAGCAAATCAAAAACAGCCAGTCAATGCATAAGAAAGTCCTCTCAGACCAGCGCCGGGGCTCAAACCGCTTGTTTCTGTTGAGGCACCACAACATGCATCAACACAGTCATGCTGCAGAGTCTGGGGTATAAGCTCTATGAAGTATTCCTGCATGAGTGATGATAGAAGGAGCATGCTGGCTCTCCAAATACATTAGAGCATGTGAGCCTCCTATTCCCACCTCTGTGTCCTTCTGCTGGTATTCAACCAGTCTCTGCTCCACAGAGTGAAGTGCATCTCTGAGCTTGTCCCCTTCAGCTTTTAACCTCTCAACTTCAGATGCTGAAGATGCAGCAGCTGCACGGGCAGATGAGAGGTCGGCCTATGCAGTACAAAACAATATGCAGCACAGTACAGGTGGTGCGTCAGTGATTGACAAGCAGTTGGGGCTGACAAACAGCTGATCCAGACACTAGTAGGCCGAACACCTGGCATTCACCTAGACCCCCCCCCCCTGCCAGGGCCAGAGGCGCCAATTGGGAAAACAAAGATCTAGATGTCTGTTGGTATCAGTCGCCTTAGCCCAGAGCCGATTTTCAAGTTTCAAACTGATCAGCCAATCTACCCGAGGGACCCCCTGTCCCCCACCAGACACTCTTTTACCTAGTGCGCCTGTATGTGCAGCAACTGACTTGGTGCCTCAATACACCACCAGCATCCGCACAGAGGCCCAACAAAAAAAACATCATGCAGCCTTTGCACGTCACGCAACAAGCACCGTACACTCTGTACAAGCAACTGTTACCCACCTGCAGGCCTGGCACTGTCCTTGCTGTGGCCTGAGCCGCTGACAGCTCCTGTTGCAAGACCTGCTGCTGCTGGTGTAATGCTTCAGCAGCCCCAACAGCCTCCGCTGTCTTGGCAGTCTCAGCAGTAAGACGCTCTGACAGACTCTGCAAGCAACGGATGAAGCATGACATATGTGACCATGATTCTGAACAGGCCAAAGCATGAACAGAGGGTCCCAGAGAAAGCAGCCAGAGTTTGTACGTGTCCAGTCGGCCTATGAGGACCTTGCTATCCCTGACCTGGACCTTGTTCTTCAACTGCTGGTTGTCATTTGCTGTTTTGTTGCTCTCCTTCACTGCCTGCTCCAGCTGTGCCCTTAGAGTAATGGAGGCAGCGGCAGAAGCGCGGGCCTCAAGCACCTGGCAGGAACAAATGCAGCATACAAACAAAAGAATATTGTGTTGTATAGAAACAACTCTGACAAAGTGCAGCAGGTGACAGTAGCCTTCACCTGATAGACTGCTCAGCACAAGTCTTGTTCACTTATGCTTTGCAGGTTACACTGGAACCAGGTCCTCCTGCCTTCATCACCACTTACCTCCTGATCCTTCTGCTGCAGAAGTCCGTTCAATCGCCCCAGCTCAGCATCCAGCTCACCCTGCTGGCCAACTAGCAGATCATTCTCCTGCTCCAACAGATCAAGACGTTCCTGCAGGACATCATTACATGATGAACAGTTTTGCTTGCAGCAACATCAGTGGAATTTGAATCAAATTTGCAAAGCATGCTTGCGTAAGGCATAGCAGCGCCTACCGAGGATAACTCCAGCTTCAGCTGTGTTGCAATAGTGATGCACACTGCATGAGACATCTTGCGCCCGGAGAAGAAGCAAGCAGTACAGAGAGCTGATCATTGCAACATGGTTAATAAGATGAGGCAAGTCCATGACCAATAGTGCTGGGCTTGTGTGAATAGTCAACCTCCAGCTTACCTGAAGTCTGGCTTTCTCTGCATCAATAGCTGCTGCAGCGGCTGCTGTGTCTGATGCCTTGACCTGCAGCTGAGCTGCTTGTTGCTGCAGCTGATCATGCAGCGTCTCATTCTCCTCAATGAGTGCCTGAACCTGAGATGAGACATAAGCAAGACAAAGAGCTAGATGAGACAGTCAGCGATGCACAGCTGCTGTTGGTGGCAACACAAGTTGCTGTGCAGTGTCTGTGGATCTGCTGTAGCAGTTGCCTGTGAGTGCTTGATCATACTCGCAGCATTCAGCTGGCACACATCCCTCAGTAGCTGTATTAAACAGCAACCACAGCGGTTGTTTGAGCACATCGTTCACAGCTGTCACTGCAACACCAGCCCACCTTGTCTTGAATATCACGGATGGCTTCAGTTTTCACTGTAAGCTCAGCCAAAGCTGCACTCAAGCGCTGATCATAAGCAGACAGCAATGGATTCAGGTACCTGACAGCATATAGCAGTGACACCAGCAGCAGCTTGCTTGAACATTGTCACGCCACAAGGTGCCCATGTGCAGTCAAGTCACCACTGCAAGTCGTACATGCAAATCTGCTGGGCATGCTGTATACACATACCAGCCATCACCAGAATTGGTCATGAAACACCAATGATTGCCGATGTGTCCCCACCTGCTGTCTTTCATCCAAGGTGGCAGTGCTGGTTCTACACCACTTCTCAATGCAGCAGACCCTGAAGTTGTCTTGGGGGCTGCAGGGTCTGCTGACATCCTGCAGGCAAGCTCCTCTGACAAGCGCCGCACCAGTTCTTCCAAGAACCTGCACACAGGTCAACATGATCAGCAGATTCAGCTGATGACACAGCACTGCAGCTGACAAGTCACAGGCTTGGGTGAAGAGCTTTCGACCCCCTTGAGCAGACATGCAGCAACTGCAGGGTTGAGGCTCCTCTGACATGAAGCACTTGAGACGCCCCATGATTGCTAGCACCAACGTACAGTGCCCTGATAAAGTCTGCTATGTAGCAAATGCTAGGGGGTCTTTGAAAACTTGCTTGTGCCAGTTCTGCTGCTGTGTGGTGTGCTGCGGGTCTGACCTACAAGGCATGTTGCATGTTGATATGATAAACAAAGAGTCTGACTCACTGCATCTGTGTTGCTGTGTCTCCTGCAAACTCAGCCAGCTCTCCAGTGCTGCGCCTCATGGGTGCACCTGGGCCTAAACTGGGTCTGCTGTCAACATGATGAGCATCTGCACAGCACAGTGGGTTTTGAAGAAGATACAGCAGCACAAGTACAGTGAGCCAGGCCCTACCAATGCGTCACTGTTCAACCATCACTACATGCAATGAGCAGGTATGCACATCGGGTAGCATCATACATATGCAGTCCATCTACCTCAACATCTTGCTGCTACATATGCATTGTGGAGTAAAACCTTTCCACGCACCTTGCAGCATGTCCTGCTCATGCTCTTGCACATCAGATGTCCTTACAGTGGTTGCTGATGGCGGCTGTAGCTTGGCAGATCTTTGCGGGTGACTGCTGCTGCCTCCTGTGCGGTTGGCTGCAATGCTTCTGTCCGCTGCTGATGATTGCTGCAATGCCTCAGGTGAGTCATAAGCGGTGCCCTCATCAGCTGTGTCTGGCTCAAGCAGCTTCTCAGTGTATTGCTTGGCATGGCCCAAACCTCTCCCTTGCTGTTGCTGCTGCCGTTGCTGAAGCTGCTGCCGCTGCTGCTGGTGTAGATCCTGCTGGTAGCTCTCAAAGTGGTGTCGCTGCTCGTTGTCAGCATTATGTCGTTGCTGCTGTTGATTATGGCCTCTGTTTGGGGAGATGGAGCGCTTGGGAGGACTGGCATGGAGCTGTGACTCTTGTGCAGCTGCTGGTGGGCAT
>LWCB01004475.1:0-10625 GCA_001630525.1 Coelastrella sp. M60 | reverse complement strand
CCAACCCAGAACAGTTGACAGATCCATGAGTGCTAGGTTCATCGCAGTCTATGCCAGCTTGTGACTTGTTTCTATTATACGAGCGAGAAAAAATGATTGGTTACTGCTGCTGCAGGCTTACGTTTCGAGCGAGTGCTTGTTCCCGTGGAATCCACGGCGTGGATGTACAGTGTAAGAAAAGCTACAAGTTTCGGACCCTTCGTCGCTCTCCCACAAGCAACCACATAATGCAAACATACCATCTCCATCAGCGTCTTATGATCAAAGAACACAACACAAGCTGAAGTTACTTCTCGAAGTACTGACAAATGGTTTAGGTTGGGAAAACCAGGCTGTTGCACTCGACTGATCGCATACTTGACTGGAAGGCGTGAACAGCATAAGAGTACAAGCACCACTGTGATGCTGAGTATAGGTACAGGCATTCCAGTCGTATCAACGATTGATGCTGAGCAGAGACACCCGCACGGTGTTTGACATTGCCACTACTTTCTGTGCATTTGCTACTTGATCCATTGTGTGGACAGTAACTAGTCCAGCGACAAGCCCACAGTGCACAGCACAGTGGATGGCTGGGCAACGGTCACCTAGTCCGAAGTGCAGGACTGCTGTTGGGAACCAGGCGACCCTTGACGATGCATCACCAAATAAGAGAAAAAGTAAGCAAGCAGCTGCATCAGCCACGAGGACTTGTTTGGGTCAACAACCTCAACATGCATGTTGAACTGAACATCATGGACATGCGATCATCGCAGGTTATTATCGTCGAGAATGGTGCAGAAGCTCTACACAATCCCTTATGGGTGGAGCTCCTCGCATCCCGTGCTTCAGGAACATGGTAAGCATACTTAACGGCCTTGGGCACTCGAGGACCAGCGTGTGTTGCTCATCATATTGCCATCATCCCAGAGCAGCAGGTGTCTTCCTACGTACTCACTCCAATTTTTGTTTCTGCAGGCAAACTATGACATGATGGCACTCCTGAGCATTGAAGCAGCAAACACAGTAAGCAGCTGATCGGCTGGCTGTACGCGTGTACATGTGCAGATCATACAGCGTAGCACAACTCTGCCGGACTTGCTTGAGTGGTTCTTGGTCGCGACTGCTCGCCTGGCTCACAAGAACAACTGCGATCATTGAGAGTACTACACATTGCCCTGATGCACGTGCACCACCTGAGACCAAGCAGCTACTCACAACTCCCTTGGTCAACTCAGGACATGATAAACACCATGCATACATTGTAAACACGCTGCATCATTCACCAAATCTGAAATGTGCCCAGCCGACCCGTTCGCTGCTGTCTTGCACTGCTTATCTTATCACTGCAGGCTGCATCCCAGATGCAGGACCCCCACCACTGCACCCTGCAAGCGGCAGCAGCGTATCAAGCAGCTGCACCAGCAATCTCAAGCATCAAATCAGCCCTTCAGTCCAGGATTCTGAGGGCCTTCACCAACCATGATAGGCGTGAGTTGATGAAGTCCATACACACCGCACAGCTGCCGCCCATGCAAAAGGTAGGAGTTGTTCATGACTTACTCCCCACACCACAGACAGGGAATATATGGTCAATGTCATCATGGTGTCAGTACCCTTTGAGTAGATCTGGAGTTAGTGTCAGGGCTCAGCGGCAGCAGTATACTCAACCCATGTGCTCAGGTTAACCCTGACCCTGAGAACCAATGTGGAGAAAGCTGTCCGTCTTTCACACCATTGTTGGTACCAAACATCTGAATTGTCCTTTATCACACAGCATCTATCACAGCTGATTACTATAACCATCCTGGCCTTTTAATTCACAACAAACTGCTTACCTTGTGCTGCAGTTACGCGCCAATGCCTTGCTTTCCCCTGAGCATTGCGGCCTCAGTTCAGCTGCAGCAGAGCCCACCATATCTGCTGCAGCAGCAGCAGTGGATTCATCGACAGGCAGCAGTCCGGCCCCCTCATTGTCCCCTCCATCATTGATGATGCACGCTCCCAGCGGCTGGGGCCAGTACATCTGCGAGGGGCTGATGAACGTGGTGTTCCACTCGACTGCGCAGCAGCCATCGCTGCCCTCATTGCCCCACAAGTCCAATGCTGAGCATGGGGACGAGGCAGCAGCAGTGGCAGCAACAGCTGCAGGACACGCTGCTCAGCAAGCATCAGCTGCTGGATTGACTACTCATACAGAAAACATTCAGGAGAATCTGGAGGCTGCAGCTGCTAGGACTGCTGCAGAAGTGCACGCAGCAGCAGCACCAGCAGCTGCGACAAGCAGTGATCTGTCAATCGCATCATTGGAAAGTGATGATGGGGCAGCACCAGCAGGGTACAATTCGTCTGTACAGTATGAGGGTTGTGGGAGCCTTGAGGAGGGATCTGCTGCTACAGGGGGGCCTGCTATTAGCGCACCAGTAGAAATCCAGAGCATCCACCAGCGATCTTTGCAGCAGCTGATTGAGCTGCAGGAGAAAGTGAGACTGTTGTTGTTGTTGTTGACAGAACTCAGCAAGTTGAGTTCAAGGCCCCAAGTGCCCCTTGCTGTCAGCAGCAGCACCGGAGCAGCAGGTCACAAGGATGCGAGCACCAACCCTGGCCACTCTGTGGTGGTGGCAGCAGCAGAATTGCGCCCACAAACACCAGCAGAGCATGCACCAAAGGCAGCAGCACATGAAGCAGATGACCTGGCTGCTGCACATAAGCAGGAAACAGCTACACAGCTGCCTCCTCCTCCACCGCCGCTGCCAGTGCAGCCGCCAGCAGCAGCAGCCACACAGCTGCCTCCTCCCCCACCGCCGCTGCCAATGCAGCAGCCAGCAGCAGCAACAGCCACACAGCTGCCTCCTCCCCCACCGCCGCTGCCAGGGCAGAACCTGAACCCACACTCTGCACCAGGAGCACCACCCCCAGCACCACCACCACCTGGTGAGTTGACCCTCCTCCTTACGCTGGACTTGAACCTGCAGCACTCTCTGCTCACCATGCTGCAGCATTGGTTCCAGTAGCCTGCTCTGTTTTGACATTCATTGCTGTCGTGTATGTTGTGCAGGTGCTGGCCCATCCCGCGCACCCCCTCCGTTGCCAGGTGCAGGGCTAACCCTGCAGATGCATGGGGTGCCTGTGAACGGCCATGCAGTAGCAGGACCTGCGCCCAAGAAGAAAATGAAGACTGTTTTCTGGCAACAGATACCAGATTGGCAACTGGAAGGCAGCGTGTGGCAGGGTTTGGAGCCAGCTGATGGGGTGGATTACAACATGTTTGAGGAGTTGTTTCAGCAGGTAGGATGGCCGCAGGCACTGCACAAATTCTTTGCTGTCTGGCGGTTCAAGGCAGTACAATGGTTTGCAGAAGATCACCAGCTACTTAGCCTGTACACAATAAGAACACAAGTAGATGCTTGCACAGGTGTATCAGCAAGAGTACGCACCTTGCACAGGTCAACTCTGCAACAAAGTAACAAACACTCGAGGGGCAAAGGTTGAGCTATGCCATTGAATTCAGAGGAGAAGTTAACCACGTCTCTGCAACTGTTTCTGCTTTGCAGCCAGTGAAAGCAAAGGCTGCAAAGAAGTTGGGCTCAGCAAACAAGCCGGTTGGTCTGCTGGATTTGAAGAAAAACACCAAGGTTGGCGTCACCATGTCCAAGTTCAAAATGCCATGGCGGGAGATGGGTGGTGCCATTGAGAGGCTGGACAGCAGAGCCTTTTCTGATGAGGAAGATGTTAAGAGGGTGTTGGGCTGCTTCCCAACTGACGAGGAGAAGGAGAAGCTGCAGGTGTGTGTATATCTCATACGATCCGCTTCATTATGGCGGTAACTTCTGCATCTGCACCAAGCCCATGCAATGCTTTATGAGTATACGGCATGTGCTGCCAACATGTATATGTCTACAATTGGTATCTGATGTAGCTTGTCGTTTGTGTTTGCTGCAGGCATACCGCTCAGCCGGCAAGCCCTTAAAGCGCCTTTCTGATGCTGAGCGTTTCATGCTTGTTTTGGCTGACATACCCAGGGCTGAACAGAAGCTCAGGATGTTCAGCTTGAAGTTCACAGCAGTGGACAACGCTGCAACTGCATCAGATGTGTTCAAGGTGACTGCTTGTCTGGTATCATGTGTGTTGGGAGTGTATGCAAACATGTATGCATGCCAGACGTATCTCTGCTTGTGGCGTACAATCTGAATACCGTTGATGTGTTGTGTGACAGCTATTGTCGATGAGACTGATACAGCTATTTCTGCTATGCAGGCTCACATTGCAGCTACCAAGCAGCTGCAGGGCTCCACAATGTTCCGTCAGCTGCTGCAAGTCACCTTGGCGGTTGGGAACTTTGCCAATTATGGTGGCAGAAAGGGCTGTGCTCGTGGGTTCAAGTTTAGCGACCTCAACAAGTTGAGAGACACGAAGAGTCTGGATCAGAAGAGCACATTGCTGCAGGCTATTGTCCGGCAGCTGCACAACAGCAACAAGGATATGGAGATTTTGGACAAGGAGCTGTCGCATGTGATGAGCGCTAACCTGAAGACCAGCTTGGAGGACGCTGATGACTTGTTGACACAGGTCAGCTAGGACCAGGGGTGTGCAGTGGTGGGAGCTTGAACTGTGTTGCTCCCTTATGCTTTGACAAGTTGTGAGGCAATGTGTACATATAGTCAGAATGTCTTGTTTGCCAGATTATGCGCCCATGAGCAACAGGATATGTCCGTTTGTGCATTGTTTCCTCAGGTTGAAGCAGCTGCACGGAAGATTGAGAAAGAGCTGCAGCAAGAAGAGGGTGGCGTCAAGCTTGAGATTATGGTGAACACCAAGACTCAGCAGCAGCAACAACCAGCACGCGACGGTGGGCAGTGCTGCTGCAGCAGCAGCAGCAGTGATGGTAGTTCCAGCGGAAGCACAGGTGGTAGTGATGAAGGTCTCCAACTGGTAGCTGTGAAGATTGTCAATGATGGCTACAGCTCTGCCATGAGGAGGGTATTAGCAGACATCCAGGCCAATATAGCTGAGCTGCACTTGCTGAAAGGTGCTGCTTCTGCTGCTTGGGGCGGCCTTTTGGCTTACTCTGGAGAGACCAAGCAGACTTGCAAGTCAGAGACGGACTTCTGGGCTGAGATCAAGGTGGGAGAGGTCGCCAGTTCAATCCTAGCACATGCACCCAGCCGATGGTGTTTCCTGCTTGCTACATGATGGCGCGCAACGCTCATGCTTTCACATTTTCCATGTGTGAGGTATGCATATGTATGTTTGCAGTGTATCAGATTTCCAGACCACGTACAGCTTAAACAAGCTGCTGCCTCTGCTGTTTGTGTTTTGTGCTTCAGACTTTTGTTGAGTCTTTCAGCTCTGCTCAGAAAGCATTACACAAGGAGGAGCAGGAGGAACAGGACAAGAGGGAGAGAAGGGCAAAAGCAGAGAAGCTGGCAAAGCAGAAAGCAGAAGCTGAAGCTGCTAAAGCACGCAAGGTAGGAGTTTTTGTGAGCTTCTGTTAATATCTGTCTCACACAAGTCAAGTCATGCTGGTCAGCTTTTGTCTATGTGCACATCTCAGATGGTAGATGTGCATACAGCATGTATCTGTATGTCCTTCACTGCATGTTGAAAGTTGTAGGTTGTGCCTGTACCTCGGTGGAACACCACAAACTACTGCAATATGTGATGCCTAATCTGTGCATGCTGCATCCCTGGATGTGACTGTAGATAGCAGCAGACATCATTAACAACAACAAGAAGAAGTTTGCTGGTGCCATTCGTGGCAAGCATAAGCAGCAGCAGTCAGAAGCTCTCAGCATCAGGTCAAGCAAAGGGCAGGCATCAGATAAGCCAGCCCCCAAGCAGCAGCAGCAGGTTGGTAACCTCATAGCACTTGCAAAGCAGCGGCTGGCAAGTGGCAGCAGAGAGACAGTGCACACGGCAGAGAACAGCAAGTCCATGCAAAGCACACCTGCTGCTGCTGCTGCCGGTCGGCAGCAGGCTGATGTTTGCAGGGGTGCAGGGGCGGAGGTGTCTGGAAGCCCTGTAGACCACAGTCTGCAGCAGCTGCAGCAGGTTGGTAATGTGAATGCACTTGCACAGCAGTGGCTGGCAAGCTGCAGCGAGGAGAACATGCGCAGAAACAAACCAAGCAAGGTGATGCCAGGCACACCTCCTGCTGCTGCTGCAGCCAGCCAGCTGCCAGGCACATCTGCTGCTGCTGCTGCAGCCAGCCAGCTGCCAGGCACATCTGCTGCTGCTGCTGCAGCCAGCCAGCTGCCAGGCACATCTGCTGCTGCTGCTACAGCCAGCCAGCTGCCAGGTACACCTGCTGCTGCTGCTGCAGCCAGCCAGCTGCCAGGCACACCTCCTGCTGCTGCAGCCAGCCAGCAGCAGCAGGCTGATGTTTGCAGTGGTGCAAGGTTGGGGGTATTTGACAGCCCTGCAAATCCCAGTGAGCAGCAGCAGCGGCGGCAGGTGCTGCTGACTAGCTGTGCCTGGGCCTCTAGCACATCAGAAATAACAGCAACATCAGCAGCAATAAGCCGGCTTAGGGTCACAAGCTGTTAGTAGCTGTTACTTGCTGGCTGGGGGTTCCCAGTAGGAGGTTCACAGGTAGTGCTGGGTGTGGAAGCCTGAAGTTCCTAACGTGAACAACAGGGCTCCAATAGAAGCAATGTGAGGTTTGTTGCATAAGCTGCTGTCAAATATGATGAGGTTTTTAGCAGCAGTAGCATCGGCCAGGGTGCGGCAGGGGCTGCTATGATGGATGATTAGCAGTTGTCCCCTGCTGCTGCTGCTATTGCAGGCGCTGCATAACCTGCTGCTACTGGTATATCACCATTGCTGCTTAAGATGTGGTTTCAACAGTGCTTGTTAGCAGCTTCAGGCAGCCTACATGGTGTCAATGTCATATAGACTCTGATCGATGATGGCAGAACATGTTGAAGGCTGCTTG
This sequence comes from Coelastrella sp. M60, assembly GCA_001630525.1. Classification (NCBI taxonomy): domain Eukaryota; kingdom Viridiplantae; phylum Chlorophyta; class Chlorophyceae; order Sphaeropleales; family Scenedesmaceae; genus Coelastrella; species Coelastrella sp. M60. The sequence continues at coordinate 3,712 of LWCB01004475.1, read as the reverse complement.
CTGTCTGGATGGCTAGTCAGAGCACTTGAAAGTGCAATGGTTTGTGAGATATCTGAGAGTCTTACAGGGTGGAGTCTGTTGCATGCAGTGTATTGGTGATAGAGCGAGCCTGCTGCTTAGAACACTTGGATAGAGGCATATCTTATGTACATCTTGTGAGATACAGTGGGCTAGGTATATGTGGGACGCACCCTGCTGCATGTGGGTAAGATGAATGCTTAAGATACAGTGGGCTGCAGTCTTTATGCAAGGTGCAGTCAGGGGTGTGTTTGGGTGTGGGTGTAATATACAGTCTGCTGTTTGTATGCAGGATGCTTTCTGTGGTGAAATACAGTCTGCTTTGTATGTAAGTTCTAATCTGTGTTAGACTCTGTGTACTGCATCAATGTAAAATACATCCTGCTGTGGTCTTGTAAGGTACATGCTCTGTGTGTGAAACTTTTGTATGTGTGAATGCAGTCTGCTGCGGTACACACATGTAACATACAGTATGGATGAAAATCCAGTGGGATGTTCATATGAACAATACAGTGCACTGCGTAGAATTTATGATACAGTCTACTGGGTATGTGTGTGTGAATATTATGCAGTCTGTTGTGCGTACATTCTCCACTGTCTGCGTGAACTACAATCTGCTGCATGTGTGTAGGATGCAATATGCTGCATGTGTGCGTAGAATGCAGTCTACTTCGAACATGTACATCTGTATATTGTGCTGCCATCAGCAGCGACCAGAGATCACAGGGGCATATGTGGGAATGTATTTAGCAATATTGAGGGGACAGTGTGATGTACTGATTGCAGCATGACTATCAGCTGTTAGGTGATTCAGTGTGTAATGCTGTATGGGCATCAGGGGTCAGTGTCAGGGCTTGGGTCTATGTATCACTTGCAGTTCAGGTCTTTGCTGCTGCAGATGTTGATCGCCACTAACATTCACAGTGATTTGATATACAGTACTATGCTGTTGTATGGCAGGGCTGCTGACATTTTTGATCCTTCCGTATGCAACAACCTGCTTGGGGCTTGATCATGACCATCAGCGATTTTTGTGTCTCATTGCTCATAAGGATGTCTCACTGCAGTCACTACTTTGCAGAGTTAACACCTGCATTCTGTTTCAGTGGCTGAAACAAACCTTTTGTGCCACTCAACATTCGTCTGCTGACAGCTATGTTCAGAATCCAACGCAGTTGTCAGCTGGTCAGCTAACCAGTGTTTACCATCTGCTTTAGGCAGCCTACATGGTGTTGTCAATGTGATAGAGCCTCTGGGGGATTATCACTGATATGGCACAATATCTTGGGGGCTGCTTGCTGTATGGATGGCTAGTTCGAGCACTTGAGAGTGCAATAGTTTGTGAGATATCTGAGAGTCTTACAGGGTGGAGTCTGTTGCATGCAGTGTATTGGTGATAGAGCTACCAAGCCCACTGTATCTTACATGCTGTACATGATATATGCCTCTATCCAAGTGTGTATAAGCAAGAGGCTAGTAGTAGCCTCCTGCTTATACACATTTGGGTAGATGCATATGTTATGTACATCTTGTAAGATACAATGGGTTGTCTATATGTAGGATGCACCCTGCTGCATGTGTGTAACGTGAATGCTCAAGATACAGTTTGCTGCCTTCATGCGAGATGCAGTCTGGGGTGTGTTTTGGTGTGCGTGTAATATACACACAGTCTGCTGTTTGTATGCAAGATGCAGTCTGTGGTGAAATTCCGTCTGCTTTGTATGTGAGTTCTAATCTGTGTTGGACTCTGTGTACTGCGTCAATGCAAGATACATCCCGCTGTGTGCATCTAAGGTACAGCCTGCGTGCGAACCGTTGGTATGTCTGAAATGCAGTCTGTTGCGATGCAAGCGTAACATACAGTACGCGTCAAATCCAGTGGGATGAGCGTTATATCATGAAGTCTGCTGTGTGTGTATGCTATGCAGTCTGCTGCGCATAAATTTGGAACTGTCTGCGCAAACTGCAGTCTGCTGCTTATGTGATAGGATACAGTATGCTGCATGTGGTTATGATGCAGTCTGCTGCAAACATGTGAAGCTGTATATTGTGCTGTCATCAGCAGCAGTCAGAGACGACGGGGGCTTATGTGGAGTGAATCAGGCGATGTTGAGAGAACAGTGTGTTGTACCGATTGCAGCATACTATCATCTATTATCTGATGTATGACGGTGTGTAATGTTGTATGGGCATCAGGGCTCAACATCCGAGCTTGAGCCAAGTTTATCGCTAGCAGTTTTTGGGGCATTGCTGCTGCAGCAGCCAACTTGTGTGTTGATCGCCACTGGCATTCATAGTGTTATAAGACACAGTTGTATGCTCATGTATGGCAGGGATGCTCTCAATCTGCATATGTGTAGCACACAGAATGCTGCGTGTGTGCATATAATGCAGTCTGCATGAAACATGCAAATCTGTATATTGTGCTGCCATCAGCAGCAGCCAAAGACAACAGGGGCATATTCGGGAGTGAATCAGGCGATGTTGAGAGAACAGTGTGTTGTACTGACTGCAGCATGTTATCAATATCATGAGATGTCTGACGGTGTGTGATGCTGTATGGGCATCAGGGCTTTACATCCGGGCTCGAGTCAAGTTTACCGCTTGCAGTTTTGGGGCATTGCTGCTGCAGCAGCCAACTTGTGTGTTGATCACCACTGGCAATCATAGAGGCACAGGACGCAATTCTATGCTGCTGTATGGCAGGGTGCTGGCAGCTTTTCATCCTTTAGTATGCAGCAACCTGCTTGGGGCTTGATCATGACCAGCAGCGTTCTTTTGTGTCAAAGGGTAAGTTATAGTAGTAGCAGTAGTAGTAGTTGTTGTTGTTGTTGTTGCTGTAGTAGTAGTAGTAGTAGTAGTAGTAGTAGTAGTACTGATGCGACCAGACATCCTAGCCACCTGTGTTGGGTGTCTATCTATTGCTGCATATCTGTGCTGGTTGTGGGCCTACTGGCGAGGGTACCATGAAGGGAATTTTGCACATAGTGTCCCTTGCTAATGGGTCAGCCAGTCGACTGTACAGGTATGGACCTGTGGAGGGTCGTCAGGTCCAGTCAGGCTGAGCCTCAGGCTACAATTGCCACCAGGTTTCCGGTGTGCCTTGCTTGCAGCATGTTGATGGTGCTGGGGCTGTTGCTATAGGCCGTTTCTTCTGGTGTTTTTCAGCTGTGGTTCAGTGTGGTGGCGACGTGATCTTGGCGACAGACACCAACCCAGTGCTGTGTTGAGACTGCCGCACTTGTGCTGAGCAAGTGGTCATCCGCCCACCTTGATCATTGATTTGTCACGAGTGGCCTAATAGTTCCCATATTGCTGTTGTCCACTCGTTGGTTGATGCTCTGTAGTTGTGCTGACATGACTACTAGGCGCAAGTAGGCCGATGGGGCTTCATTGCACCCGCTGCTTGCTAGTTATTCATGCAGTGACCTATTCAGGTGGACCATGATTCCGGCTCTCTGAGAGAGCCCGGTAGCATTGTGTTGCATGTCCCTCGAGGGAGTCAAAGCCCAAGGGCCGTATGGCCGGAGTGGGTTCACTTGTTTGTATTTTGTTTGTTTGGCAACGCGGTGAGGGATGGGCATGATCATGAGACTTGACTCGGTGTAATTGTTGTTGGAACATGTAACATTTGTCTGTCAAGAGTGTCCACTGAAGCAGCGCTCGTGATGAGATCACCTTGATCAGGTCACCA
>LWCB01004474.1:0-22377 GCA_001630525.1 Coelastrella sp. M60 | reverse complement strand
ACCTATTTGCAAACTTGAGGGTTGACAAGCTCTCTGCAAAGGCTTCCATGGCAGGGCTGATCATGCACATCATCGTGGTCTTGCAGTTGCCTCCCAGACTATCTTCAAGAATGCGCGTGAGTTTGCTGTCTCTGTAAGGGACGTGCGCACGCTCCTGCAGTAGCAGAGCAGCTGGCAAATCTCCTGATATACGCAGCTGCAATATCTGCCCTTTTGGGCAAACCACCAGCAGGACGTCGACTGTCTTGTCAGCAAAGGGGCTCCTTGCTTGGCATGTAACAGTGCACAGAATGTGGTCAAATGTAGAGCACCCCTGTGCGCTTTGCTTACCTTTCTATCTGTGAGTGCTGCAATCACATTGCCAAGTGCACTGAGACTAGCGTTGATCTTTTTGCTCTCTTCTAGCCTTTTTCCAGTTGCGCCCGTGATATGCACACGCTCACTACCGGCTAGATCAACAAGATTGAGTTTGCCCACCTGCAGCAAGGTGCAACTACCATTGAAGCTGCAGACACCCAGCACGGCTAAAGCAGTGGGAGATGTAGATATCTTGCTGTCAGCTGTAAATCTCAATTACACCGCTTTCATTGTTGCTCTGCTGACAGACGAGATAGGTGTGGCATCATCACAAGCAAGCTATGTCCTACAGTTCTTACTGCACAGCGTCAATACCTTACCTTGATGCTGTGCTGCAGCTGCGAGTTCAGAGCTGCTGCTGCTGCAACTGCCTTCCTGCTGCTAGGACCACCATTCATCCTTAACAGGCTGACATTATCAACCCCCATGGCTGCAGCAGCTGCTGCAGCTGCATGGTCCGTACTGCCATTGGTCCTCAGGTTTGTGGTACACTTCTCCACTATAATAATGCAGACTGCATGGCTGCGGCTGCTGACTTCATTCATCTTGGTGGCACCAGTAGCGCGCTGTAAGAGCAAACAGCAACAAGGCAGAGGCTCAGATTGGTGGCTCCCCCAGTGCTGCTTATTACCCTGGTAGTATGAGGCCCAAGTAACATTGGAGGCATGTCGATCGATTTGATGCTGCATCGTGGTACACATAAATCTGGCCATCAATCAACCCCTCATCTAGCACCTAAATGCTCCAGATAGACAGAGATCTAGGACCTCATGATGTTGCACACCACTTGCCCCTTACCTGTTGTGCACCACGCATCATCAGGCCATACACCTCTCCTGGTGACCGTACCACCCACTCGCTGAGACCATCCACAAACACACCACGCCGTCTGTCCTCTCGGATCATCAGGTTTACCTTCTCAGGTTTAAGCAGGTCACTGATCACCTGTATGTAGCAAACAGCAGGTCAGGTTTGGTAGCAAACAGCAGGTCAGGTTGATTGCTGGTGGCTAGGTGGAGTCACACACTGCATCTTCATCTACTTGAAGGTTCTGTGTACCTGATACTTTGCACAGACAGACTCATATGGCCAGCTAAAATCCGAGCAGAAACCGGTGAACCCACCTCATTGTATATCTGTAAATAAGATGCACGAACTAGATACTTGGTGGCACTGGGTTCAGGATCATTTTCAATGGCTGCAAAGATGTCTTCAACACTGCGAGTAGCAACATACAAGCATGTCTTATGCACTGATGCACTATGCAGCATCATGAAGTAGCTACCCCTGCAACTGCAGGATGCAGTGCAGTGCACTTCGAGCATGCTGTGCAACCGGCAAGTTATGCTGCTGCTAGTAGCTACACAACCAGTAACATGGTTGTGCTTGGACTACACCAATTCAGAAGGATCTAGCTGCTTTGGTGCCAGTACAATGCAAACCCTTGATAGGGGAGAGTGCTTGAGCCTGAGCTTCTTGTGTTACATCATGCAACCGAGTATCCTATGCTGCTGTTGCTGACACCACCGGTTGGTCACACACCTGCGGGGAATGATCCCCCTGAGAGGACCCTCCAGCTCACCCTCCATTGTATACGTCTTCCCTGTACCCGTTTGTCCGTATGCTATGATCGCTGCATTGTAACCCTGCATAGTGTCCCATATCAGTGGCTGTTGCTACCACCAAACCACAGATCATGTCATCCAGTCTGCTGTTACAGCGAAATAAGAATGTGCGTTGCTGTTGATGATGCAGGCTTTGACTATGTATAAAGCACTGGAAGTCTGCAGTACAACAAGCTCCTGCTGACTGTCATGCAGCGGATCCCCTGCCTTTGACATACCTGCAATGTTGACAAGACCAAGGGCCGTGCCGATTGGTCATACACTTGCTGCTGGCTGCTGTCCTGATCGTAAACGTGGTCAAATGTGAACCTGTGTTACAAGCAACAATGTTGTCCAGATGGGCAGCATCATGCTAGCATGCCACATCATGTATGATCTGTCCTTCTGATCCTATATGCCACTGGATCTCAAACTGCACAGGCGGACACAACAGTCACTGACAGCTGGGAACCATGTGTGATGCACCAGCTGCAACTGCAGACGTCTTGCCGTATCCTAACCTGTATGTGGCATAGAGAAGTCCGTCTGAAGGAGCTTGCCCACTGAGCACTGCTGGAAGGTTCTCACTGATTGTGATTATCTGGCCTGACTTTGCATCTACCAATGATGTGCACTGGTACTCCCTAAAGCCTTGCAGCTCACGTGGCAGCGGGGGCCGTACACGGATGACGACCTAGCAACACCATAACGTGTGAATTGCTGTTGACCATGTTGCATTGGGCAGGGGCAATTGTTAAAGATAGGTTGTACACGAGCAGCTGCTGAAGCATAGAGCTATGCCATTGCTGCAGGTGAGAGCGAGGAAAGCTCAGACCCTCCAACCTGCTGCCGGAGACAGATAGATATGATACAATGCTGTCGCCGTATCCAGGCAGGTTCTTGCCAGGTGCTGTAGCCCTGGATCAACTGTGGCTGGGTCGGCCATGCTGAAGCAGTGACATCACTGCGGATTGATATTTGTCACCTTGTGAGCCTATACATACCTTGAAGTTATCATCTCCCCCGTCATTATTAGGTGTCCACTCTTCATCGGGCACTGGCTGGCGCTGCATCTCCATGTCCTGCTCCAGCTGATGCTGCAGCTGCTTCAGGCTCAGTGAGGTCTGCATGTTCGTTGAGGCTACCTGCAGCTCCTTTTCTTTCAGGTTTGAACTATCATTACGATTGCACCTGGGATGCAGTTACGTCGGGTGCAACAGTACTAGCAGGCCGTTGCGACTCGGTTACGTTGACATCCTAGCAGCATGTCAGTTAACCTCTTGGACGTTGTCGGACGTTGGTTTAACATTAATACAAGTCAGATGACCTTTAATGGGCAGTTCGAAGGCCTGCACAGGTCAAATTCGATGCGTTAGGTCCTACGAAAGGCAGCATAAGCAACCATCCCAGATGCGATCAAAGCTTCAATATCTGCAGTGAAGATGCGCTGATTGCAACTTGGCCCGTTTGTTACAGACTGTATTCACCGACTGTATTGCGCCCGGACGTACCCATTCTTTGTGTGATATGCTTCTCGTACAAACTTTGTTTGCTTAAATTACTAGCTTGTCCTTGAGGCTTGTGCGGAGGCAAACGAGTTGTGGCCTGCAGTCGAACTGCACTGCACCGGGATCTTTCACCCCTGTCACCTTGATAACAAACCACAGCAAATTGGACATATGTCAGCCGTGCTATAGTATCAGAAGCAGCAAGTTGTGTTGCTGGAATAGGGATAATGGGCCAGGTGGCTGGAGCTGCCCCGCCAGCCCCTCCAGGGCAACCTAGGTGAGAGCAGCAGCTGTAGCACACCCTGCGCCAGTGCCCTGTCTTCATTCAGTGCTGCAGCACGACTGGTATGGAGGTAACAGATCATACATTCTTTCTTTCAAGTACCTAAGTGACATATCTAGGAACTGCTCTGCTTGCTGCTGGATCTCAACACTTGCAGAGTTGTGCCATCCCGGCCACAGAATACAGGGGATGCCAAGCACAGCAAGGTAATCATGAATAATCCCCGCTCGTACATCTTGTAATCGTCTACGACAGACAAGGAAACAGCCTGAAACCACTAAGGTATGCAGTAGTGTGACCATTCTGAAGAAAGGAAGCAAGTTGTGCTGTTTGGGCCTGTTCTGCTTTTCAGCATCACAGCCAGCAGCCGCATCGGAGCAGACCCAGGCCTCCAGGCCCACCAAGCCATGCAGATAAGACACGGCATGGCAGTCACCATAAGGGGCAGACGAAGTCAGCCGCAGGAGCACCAGCAGCCAAGGCAGCAGCACCAGCAGCTACACCAGCAATCGCAGCCGACCAAAGCAGCGAACTGGTGCGGCTGAGGCGGGAGACACCATTCATATGCAACATCAAGTTCAAGAACGACCTACCAGAGGTGTGGACACTTGTGTGAGCCGCTCTGGCAATGCTCACCCATTTTGCCCGCCGTGATTGCTTTGTGCGTCGTTTCCGATAGCTCACCTAGCAGACAGGCACACAACTGGGCAGCCCAGCCCTTCCTGATGTGTGTGAAGTTCAGCCGATCCCTGTCATCAGGTGGCTTCGACTGCAGTGACCCTTAAGACGTGCACAATATGTTGTCTTCGTTGCATTGCAGATTCCCGCAGATCCCAAGCTGTTAGTGTCACGTTTTGAGCCGGACAGATTATCACGGTTCTTCTTAACTAGCATGGAACAGCAGCCGCGTAGAGAGCTTCTTCTGCCAGCAGATGTAGGCGTGACTGTTAGGTGGGTGCTGAGCTTGACTGCGTTGTTGCTGCAGCAGCACTTGACATGTATGCTCATTTGCAGCCTTAGTGAACAGCCACCTAGTCCAACACTGTTCATGCCCACTACTGTGCCTTCAATTTTGAAATTACATGAGTAGCTTTAGCCCGTTTGACGAGCCAAGGACAGGCTCATTGGGCAAGGAAACCGCTTTCTCCTACAGCCTTCAGTAGACAGCTCTACGTGTGCTGCTCAAGCTGATAAGGGCGTTGTTGTTTTTCTTCTCGCAGTCTGATGGATCTGGAGCGTTATAATGTGCCAGCATCTTCCAGTAAACAGCGGCCTGTCCTTGACCCGGCAGATGAAGCTCTGCTCAGGGTGAGTCTGCAGGACCTCATTTTGGGGTGCAGGATCGCTCTCAGCCCCTCCCAGATCGCAGTAACTGCCTCTTCTCGGTCACCTTGCAGCAGGGCTTATGCTGTACCATCCTGCACAGCTGCTTTGGCTGCTTCAGCAAGGGATGTCACTATTAGCGTATATGACGCCATCGATTGTCCCCCATGACCCACTTGCAGGATGTCAACAATCTTCCTGCTGCCGGCCAGAAGGTGTCTCCTCTCAAGGTCAAGCGTTCAGCCAAGGGGAATGTTCCGTGGCTGATGGCCACCACCTACATGACTAGTGCAGGAGGGGGACAGGAGGGCAGGAGGCTGGCTGGAAAAGAAAGCACCAGGTTCCAATTGAATCAGCAGGCAGAGCTTACCAGAGAGCAGCAACTGCAGGATATTGAGGTACAGCTAACAAGCGATGCTGCTGCACATTTGGTTGCTCAGTGACATCATTGCATATCAACAGTAAGGTGTCCATGTTTGTCTGGCTAGCCAGAACATGGGTCCTGCTCAATGCTACTTGTCACATCAAGGCATAGTATGCTGTTGCCAACCACTGTCCCTTTGGCACATGATCTACATCTTGAAAGTATAGATATTGTTCACAGGTTTCATGCACACTTGCAAGATATCGTTACACATACCTTGCAGGCCACCTTCACTGCAGCAGCAGGCGTACCCCGCCACCCCTCCAAGCCTGGACTCAAAGCCAAGGTCAACATCCCCATCTTTCCTGACTTCAGCAGCTGGGAAGACAAGTATGTCACAGTCAACTTTGAGGAGGGAGACCCTGCACAAGACAGCAAGACACTGGCACAGGTAATCACAGAGGACCGTAACAACAAACCTGGTCCTCAGCTGGATCTGCTGCTGTTGTTTAGCATCCAGGGTTGGCTAAGTTGTGGATGACAATTGATCTATGCCTTGTCGTGTTTGCCAATCATCAGTGCAGAGCTGTCTTGTGATATTGGCTGCTTGAAATAACGCAGGTCAAGGATCCTCAGCTGCGGACGAAATTGGTGTCCCGCTGCATGATTAAATCTTATCAGCCGCAAAGTCGCAGCGAGCCTGCTATGGGACTGCTGGTGCCTCGTTCTGCTGCTGCTGCTGCCGCTTCAACTGGAGGTCGTGATGGACTGCTGCCAGATGAGGTTGATGAAGAGGGCAGGCCTGTTGAGGTGCCTGTTGATGCATTGGAAGGGGACTATAACTGGGACTGCGAGTACAGCTTTGACCTTGTGGTGAGTGATTCCCTCAGTAGTGAGAGTACAGCTTTGCAGGTGTTGCTGTCTGTCTGAAGCCTCGACTTCTTTAAGAAACACAAGTGGTTGAACGTCAGCTCACGTGGCTAAGATTCCTGCCTGGTGTGTGAGTACAACCCCTCACCCTTGCAGTGCATTGCGATGAGAATGTCTGCAATGTCAATGCTGATTCCCTCATCAATCGCAAGGCTTGGTTGTTGATACCACAGTGGTGGAGCTGCAGACACCACTGCCAGCGTCGATGCTGCCACCGCCGCTGCTGCTGCTGCTGCAGACACGCGATCCGAGTAAGCCACCTGATGTGTTGCTGTTGCGGGTATATGATGAGCATGTTGGCTACTGCCAGTTTGATGGGCAAGTCAAGTTGAAGAAACGAAAGAGGCAGGAGGGAGATGAACCTCGTCCAGAGAAGGTGGGGGTTGCATGTTGAGCACGAGGAACCTCAACAGTCAAAGCATATCGATGTTGTCAATCTGCTGTGGTTGTTGGACCCATCCCTGCATCTGAACCAGATCAACACTGATCTATGCACACCACTGGAAGAATAAAGTGAGTGGGGAGCTTCACTCACCGAGCCAGTGCATCGCCAAACCAGGATTGACTGGCTGTTATTTGCATGCCCTGCTGTTTGCCTCAGTGGTGGTGTTGGTGAGTACTTCTGCCTCCTGACCTCCTCCTCCCCTGCTGCTGCTGCTGCTGCTGCTGTGTCATTGTCATCGCAGGCACGCATCCACCACCGTGAGTTCAAGGAGGGTGAGCTGCAGGAGAGGGCCAGCAGGCAGGCAGAGCTTGCAGCGTATGATGCATTGCTGGATGAAGATGACGATGGGCTGAATGGGGCAGATGCAGCAGATGCAGATGGCGATGTTGATTACTGAGGTGCCAAGGCAAAAGCCATCTGAACTGCCCAGATGTTGGAACTGGATGTTGCTTGTCATGACAGGCAGTGCATTGGTTTGAAGAGAAACTTGCCTGGTGTGTGGGTCCGCAAACGCACAGTGTGGAGTGTCTGGCATGCATGCGTGAGATGACATCGGCTACGATTTCATGTGATCACCCCAGGGTAATGAGGTGCCTGCAATTTGAGGATCCGCCTCCTTCGTGAAGTGCACTGGGTACATTGAGTTCATTCTCCCATCGTTCATTAGCTGGGTTGCTGTCCTTGGATGACATGGGTGCAGACCCCCAGTGGGTCCCCAGTGTGTATTGCATTGTAACGTTAACTGCCCACCAAGTCGGTGGATAATAAGCAGGGCCCATCAAGCCTGCTGACCTGTTTGATTTCAAAATTTTGAAGGTGATCATACAAGTGCAGTTTCGATCCCTGCTCAGTGAGCCGTGTACTGCACAGAGCCGCAGTGCTCATGAACATAACCGTAATGACTGCTTTCAGTGCATTATGAGCCTCATGTTGAACAGGCTGTTTGGCATGTCATGCCATGTCAGTCACATGTCAGGTCAGGTGAGCATTATGAGCCACGTGCACTTTGTCAACTTATAAGCCAAACTTATTGATTTGAAGACCATACCTCAGATCCATTACCGTTGTTTTTCACACTTGGCAAGCACTTCTCCTCACGATCAAATGACACACTAGAGGCTAGGGGCATATGAACTTGCATTGCTTTGCTGCACGAGCCAGATTTCCTTTCACACTAGGGAAAGTCCGACCTATGGCGATCAGCACTTGGGTGTTGGTAAATAATGGGACCCCACACACACCAATAATCCCAATACTACTAGTACCACTAGCTAGTAGCTTGCTAGCCCTGAAATTAGACGCCCACACCGTTTTATGACAAGAACCAGTGGCTGACCCAGCAAATAAGAAAAGGTAACTATATGAAATATCAGCTGCTATGATTACATCCAATGCTGGGGTCTCACATGACAAGGGCTCATCATGCACGTCAAGTGACCTCATAACAGCCACTGTACAACACAACGTCAGCTGGCTGCATGTAACGGGGCACACAACACAGTAGCTGGCAACAACAATACCCATACATGGTGTGCTATAACATAGGGACCATTACTCTTGCACACCAAATGGGCTGGCAGGCAGAGCTACAGCTTCAACAACCTGAAGTGAGCCTCCCTGCCTGCGCCTTCCCACTCAATAAGTAAGCTTACTACTCTCCTCACATACATCGCAAGAGACCATAAAACCCACAAGTACGGAGTGTACATTGAGCTGTGCTGACACTTGATGGGAGACACAGACTGCCTGACCATGCCATCGAAAACATCCATTCACTGCATGGGTCTGCCATGCCTAGACTGCAAGACCACTCTACAAAGGTCATGATGCAATGCTAGGTGTTCGCATCTTATATTTCAAGACAACGTCCAGGCAGAAAATCAACTCTGCGGTGGTGCCACAAGACAGTAACTGCACCACCACCAGCTACTTGATATTTGTTCAAATCAGAGGTATCTACCTAAACATGTATGCATCATGGTCAGGGTCAAAACTACACTGTGTTCGGCCATCTTATGCTGTTTTTGAACTAGTCGGCAGCTGCTGCGCTGGTCCTAAAGCGTGTGCCGCCAGTGCAGCAGATGCTCGACATGTTGATACCCATCAAGATGCTCTTGTGTCACGCTGTGCAATGCATGGGTGTGGCCGTGGGGCCATAACAACTGCTTACATGGGTGAGTAGATTCTTGCCAACACGGCAGGCCGTAGGATAGGTGCAGCTGCACGTATGCTGGAATAAACATTTCACTTTTTCTTTGTACTCCCGCGAACTGCAACACCTTGAGTTGTGACACCTCCTGCTGAGGCATGCAAGTCCTGGCACTTCTCTGGCTCAAATGGCAGTTTTGGGTGCTTATTTTCCCAATGCAACTACATGCAAGACATCACAGGGGGCGCAACATATCATACATTGTTCAAAGACCATCTGCTCACAATTGTATGCTAACCAAAAGTACAGGCGCCATGAACCAGCAGCATATGATTGCAAAACTCTCCACAAGGGCATCTGGTCACAGACAACATGTCGCTACAGATGCTGTTGTTTGTGGTGCTATATCAGATCAGGCTGGGACTTGCGCAATCTTGCATAACCAGGTAAAGCTGAGAAACCGCACCTGCATACTCTTGAGGTCGGGGGCATTTGACTTGCATATTGGGCACTGGAACTTTGCGTGCCCTACAGAGCCACCTTTGCGGTCCTGCAGACCTGCTTTTCCGCCCCCCATGTTGGTGGTGGCTGCCTTGACCTTGGCACTGATCTCAGCAGCAGTGTGCTTGGCAGGCTTGGCTTTGCCCACTGCAAAAGATTAGCAACACGAACCGGAAACAACAGAGTTTATGCAGCTGGTGTCTGCTTTTCCATTCCTAACATCCACATTATGGCTATCTAACAACGCTGCCAGAACGCTATCTGAACATTGCGAACTCCCAAAGTCAGCACAGAGCACCCTAAGCATAATGCTTCTGGAGGCATGAAGGCAGTGCCACATGTGCCTTACAGAGCATACAACGAGTTGAGAGTAAACAGAGGAACGCCGGGAAAATTGACTGTGTAGAGCAGCAAAGAGACCCGACGGGCGTGGCCTGACTTTCTGAAGGGTGACCAGGCCGCAGCTTGAACAGCGAGATACGGGGGACCTGATGACATCCTTACTTGTTCCTGAACGATGTAACTACTGAAGCTAGAAGCAAGCTTCTCCGAGGCTCTTATTCTGCCGTGCCGGCACCCCGCTGCAGCCACGCACTTACTGCGAACACTTTTGCGATCAGGTAACAATGCTGTGATCGAACTGCATTTATAATTGACATCTCTTGCAGTATGTGAGGCTTATCAGCGCCCATGCTAGATACTGGGGCTCAAACAGGGCGAGGTTTGTTTTTTGAAACCCCGTGCTGTTCAGTCCATCTGTCAAGACCTGTTTGGGACTTGCCTGAAACCTCGTGGACCTCGAGGGGCAAGGTTATATTGGTGAGAATGGTGGGTGATGCTGCCCAGCAAGGTACTGCCAGGTGTTGGCAGCTGTCATGCTCCTAGTGTTTGTGCTTGTTTCTATGGCCAACAAAGTGCATAATGTAGGCATACTGACAAGATAGCGCCATGGTCATCTGAATCTAAACAGCAGCAATTCCAAACCGCTTCCAAGCATGACTCGGCCAGTTGTCAAGGAATGACCTCAGATGGCAAGCTGCCAACATCAGGAGCACTGATCTCCTTGATAATCGTTGACCAACACTGCTCTTGAACTCAGTATGAAGCTCAATATAATCCTGTTGCCATCAACCATCGTGGCTCAGGTGCAATTATTGTCAGAACCGCAGCTCCCTGTGTAGTTGGGTTATTGTGTGTGCAGGTAATGCTAAGAGACTATTGGGATGTGAAAGACACAGCCATGCAACATATAACATGTATATAATAGCTGCACATCACCAGGGGACTGCTGGGATGTCTGAAGACGGCTACTTCTGCATAAGCACGGCAAGATACAGCGTGCTCAGTACCACTAGTACCAGTCCTTGGTGCTGTTACATGCCACGCCTGCTGCATGATCATGTACTTGCCTGTTTGTTGTGTGCCTTCTGCCCTTCTGTCTCTGTTTCCTCGGCTCTGGTTTCTTGCTGGACGATGTCATGACATTGGACAGCCCTCACCATCTGACAGCCCTCAGGCCTAGGCAGCAGCCGCTGTTGCCTTCGATAGCATTGCAACAGAAGCCATTGTGGCGTACGGTGACCAGGCTGCACAGCTGTTAGCTCACCCGACAACACGGAGTAAATTTGCTTTGAAGACAGGAATGGGGTCTGAGGGTAACCTTTGTCAGGCTATTATCTGGGACGCACCTGCTGGAGACTCTTCTGCTTATGCTAGGAAATCCACCTTTCTCAGGGGCCTTCCTGAAGAACAACCGGAATGCCTTGACAGATGAAGAGCCATCCAGGGTCATACGGTTACAATTCACCTAAACCTCGCCCTTTCCTGTACCTGAATCCGCAAAGCAGCCATCTGAAGTGTGCTAAATGAACACTAATCTGGTGTACGATGCGAGGGTATACTGTACACTTGAAACAAGCCGCGGCAGCTGGCCAACACCACATCGTGCAGTACCTTCAACGACTTCCCGTTAGTGAGCCCCAGGCAGCAAAGTGCGTTTGGATGTGCGTGTATTTCGGTTCAATTGGCTGATAGGGGTTTCTTTCCTGCTGTAAGTGCGTCTGGCTCAGATATAGACAAGACCAGCGTTCGTTCAGCTGGTCTCTGCGAGTAATCACAAACTGCACAGCAGTTCTTGGTGTTTGTCAGCATATTATTTTATACAAACCTGCTTTGATACTCTTGTATATTCCCTCCTTCCCGACACCTCTGCGCTGGTGCTGACTTATGTAAATAGCGATGTTGTAGGCAATTTATACCTTGTACCAGTTGATATTGATGGTTCAAGTTTGTTTTGCAGCGGGAGGCTCCTTGCAGGGTATTCCTTGGGCCACCGTGACCTGCAACGCTTACACACCCAGCATCTTGTGCCGTGCTGCCACTTGACCTCTCTGCTGCGCATAGCTCATTATGTAGGTGGCTTACAAGCTGTGACGTGGTAACTTGCGCGCAGGTGGGATAGGACTGCTCTGACGCCAACAAGCAGCTGCATCGAGCCTGCTGGGGTGTGGGGCGGCAGTAGCAGCTGTTCAGCAGTAGCGCAAGGCAGCAATCATCAAGTGAAGCAAGTGTCAGTTCATTTGTGACTCAGCCTGGAGTCCCTTTGAGCCCTCTGCAGACGTACCAGCAGCTCCTTTGGAGCCGCTGCTGGTACATCCACTCCAAAAGGACATTCGCTTGCAAAGAACTGAAGAGGCGGCAGCTCAATGCAAACTGACGATCTAGCCACGACTGTAGCAAGAGGCGTGACTTCTGATGGCCTAACATCGGAACCTATGGGGCAAACCTTGGGCCAGATGCGCAGGGTAGCTTCTGCTCCTGCATTCAAGCATGCAAGTGCCTATCAGGCTCCATCAGCCACAGCAGCAGTCGCGTTGGCCCAAGCAGATGCCCAGGCAGAGAGCATCACTGCTAGGGCGCGTAGCAGCGGCAGCTGGTGCAGCAACAAATTGCACGGTCGGGGCTTGGCAGGTAGCAGCAGGACCACATCAAGTGCCAGCACAACCTGCTGCAGCAGCTGCCCTAAAGGTCAATGTAATTGCCTCGAAGTGTATGTAGTGTCTCGTGCATTCACAGAGTTTGGGGGAGGCATCATCAAGAAGCTGCCGAAAGAAGCAAAGGACAGCATGGTCGACCTGGGACTATGTCATTATATGACAATCTTCAGAACTCCAGACGGCAAGCTTGTTCAGTTTGATTTTGGGCCCGTGGGAGGCGATATCCAGAAGGCGCATGGCCCTCTAGCTGCTTTTCTGCGCAAGGCGCATGCTGCAGCCCTAGCGCAGAATGGCCAAGCGCTACCCCAGACTGTCGCAGCAGCAGCAGCAGATGCTGGCAGCAATGCAGACAGAGGCATGGTGCACAGCCCCTCAGCGCCGATGCTGCCGCTTGCGAGCCTTGATTTGTCCGGTGAAGCAGGAAACCAAGCTAGTGCAGCTTTGATGGGTCAACCTCCAAGGCTGCCACAGCAGAAGTAAGCCACAGAATCAGTCCTACGCCTTTGCCTGCATGCCTTTGTCAACCATATCGCCAAATCTTTGTGTTTTCATGCCGGTTGTCAGGGCCAAACTGTGTGTGCAGTAGGCCAATTGCAGCAGCTCATGCATCCAGCACCAAAGCTTCTAAAACTCTGCACATACTCACTGTTATGATCCGCGGGCTTTATTGCTGTGCAGAGGTGTTGCTGGGGAGATCAGGGAACGGAAGCTTGATGCTCTGCCTGCAGCCTCAATGTACATGGGTCGTACTCAGCTCAGCCTTGAGGACATCAGACAGTATAACAGTTTGCGGGGCAACATGCGCTACACACTGCATGACAATGACTGCAGGTATGGTGTTTGCTTTTGTAGGCTGCAAGTGGCGGTGTGCAGATGATCAGAAACCTCAACACTGCTGATGAGCCATGTCTGCAAACTGCATATGCACAGTCGCTTGCAGGCATGTCTGGTCCCATCTGTGTGACGCTATAGAGTACATGATGGGGTTGTTTCATCAGTGCTGTCCTCATTTTGTCTGCAGGCACTATGTCAATAGCCTAGTACAGTATGCTACTGGAGTTGAGCGCAGCACCCAGCATCTGAAGCGTCATTACTTCCTCACCAGGAATGCAGACAAGTAAGTACCAGGTCTGCTAGAAAATTGTTTTTTTTTGCTAGAAAACTGATGGCTTGTGTTCAGGAGCTGATGCTGCTGAAGTCACCACACACAGTAGTCTCCCGCGAAAGGATATTGTTTGCTGGGTGTGGTTACACACTTTGGCTGAATAGTATGTTGGGGATTTTCAAGCTTGATGACCTGAGCTCTGTTCCCGGTGATAGCATTTTCTTTCACAGCAGTGAAGCAATGAACACGCCTCAGTGGTGTCTGGAACTTGCGTCATAGGCCACTGTGTTTGTACAACTGCAGGTGGCTGTGGTATGGTTGGATGGTATCAGCTGCACAGCTGGTGACAGATGTGGGCAACTGGAGCCACGTTCAAGCAGGTGCTGCAGTAACATTGTTAGCGGTGACAGGCCGTAGCACCCTGTTGCAGCTGAAGAACCTGGCCCTGCCCATCATGCCCGCCATAACAAGGTCCATGCCATCTTTAGTACCTGCAACAGGGACAACTGCTGCTGGAGGGTCCCTTGCTGGCACCCTAGCAACCACACTGAAGCTTCCCGCTACCTTGCTGTTGAAGCGGCCGCTTGCAGGGAAAGCTGTGGCAGCAGCAAGCGGTGCAGGTGCTGCAGCAGCAGCCCTGAGGACTATGCCTTTGGCGCCGGACAGTGTTGCTACTGTGGCAGCTGCAGCCACAAGCTCGACTAACGCTGGCAGCCGAAACAGTAGAGATGTTGGGCTCTGGGGCAGGCGGCTGAAGCAGTGGCGGGATGGAGTAGGGCAGAATTTCAGGGGTGCAGTGTTGACTGTAAGACGGCTTGCTGTGGGGGGGCATGCACTGGCAGTGCAGCATCATAACTCCATTATGGGTGCACAAGCTGCTGAACTTCTCGCTCTTACAGAGCCACAGCTGGGGCTCTCTGCTGGATCTGTTCCTGTGAGCAAAGGGTGGTTTCAAAGAGGTGTGCTCATGCAGACTGCAGCCAGGCAGCCAGTAGCAGCGCAGTCAGCAGTAGCAACTTCAATCATGGCACTGCCGAGGTCCTCTGCCGTCGCAGTAGGGCACAGCAGCCAAGCTTGCAGCAGCGATGGTGTTACAGAAGCAGGAGTCCTCCAGCGTGACAGCCGGCATACCAGCAGGGGTGTTGGGGTCGTGAGTGGCATTGGGCAACAGGTCAGCAGGCATGTGCTGTGGCTAGGGTCTACAGCTGCCAAGGCAACAGGTGCTATAGCTTCCTTGGCAAGCAAGCAGGTCACTTCATTTGTGAGCAAAAACAATGCTGGACAAGGAGCTGGTGTGAATGTTTTGGAGGGTGCAGGCATTATGGCGCAGAGCAGCAGCGCTGGCAGCTTGTTGAACCAGCAGTCTGTGCATCAGCAACAGCTAGCAAGGGGCTTGATGAGCCAGCGCAGCAAGCCAGCGCCATCGCTAGCCATGGTGACAGCAGCCGCTGCAACAACAGGTAGTGATGCAGGACAAGACCGGAGGTCAGCAGGCAGTGCAGTGCATGGGCCATCAGCTGACAGACACGAGGTGTGTCCGTCAGACGATCTATTCCCTAGCACTGCGGCTGCGAGTTTGTCATTCAGCACTGTGAGCAGCAGGTCATCCAGTGTTGGCCGGCAGGTGCTGAACCTTCCAGCACCACGGCTTTCCTGGGGCAAGCGTGCCAGTCACGCTGTTATCGTCAGCCAGTGATCCAGGCCCAAGTCATTAAGGTCAGCAGGATCACTGCATACTTGTCCCACTTACCCGGGCTCCGTTGCTTACAAGGTAGATGTGCTTCTCCATCTGGAGCATTGATGCCTGACCATCGCTGCAGTTCAGTGAGGAAAGCAATGGATGTCGCTTTCATGATGCTCGTTTTGAGTATACCAGCACTGTGCTGTTGCTGCTTCTGTGAGCTTACTGTACCAACCTCTGTCTTGGCTAGCTAGATCAGCAGGTAGCATTCATAGGTAGCAGCGATCTGTGGGTATTCATTGTGTGGTATGTCGGTGTGGCATGCAGCGTGCAACTCAGTATATGCCGACCACCAAACATTGTAGAATAGTTGGCATCAGGAATGCATCAGGAATGCCACAATCAGCTGGTACAGCTTGTCTGATAGCAATTACTGCTAATCAGAGCACTGGGTTTTCCCCTCATCTCTTATGCTGTTGCTGGGCTCTTTCCAAAAGCCCCAACACACAGCTGTCTTGTTTGTTTTTGGCAGCAATCATTCCGCTTGACTAGGTTCATAGATGTGTTCAAGAGGTGGGGGTCCTGATGGGCCCATCAGGCGGCTGTGTTGTGTGCGGCGCTCTGTGTCCTGTCCGAGGAAGCAGAGTCCGCTCGGCGATCCTGTTCGTGCTTTGATCACTATAGATGTAGTTATCTACATGCAATGCAGTCACATGTTGTACGTGGTGGCACTAAGTACAAACGACTGTTGGCTGGTGCATATGTGATTTACCAGATCCACAGTGCATCCGTGGGCGGCTGCATTGGGCTTGCAGCCTCTTGCGTTCATCAGCTATGATGAGGGTCAACAACCCATCACAGGGTTGTCAGACCCAGCCAGTAGTTTCTAATTCTGCCGGATGGCTGCAAAATGCCACTGCAAGCAGGAGCACTGGATGGTTCTGTTGTCAGCAATGTGGCACACAACACTGTTATGTGTTACACATGTTGCATGGACGTAAACTTGTATTGCACTGTGTCTGGATAAGGTTGATTGAGTTCTACACAAGTTACAGCAGCTCTAATAGCTGTACTTAACTGTGTCAAGTCAATCTGCCAGACATAGGCATGGTGCACCTGTTTGGAGTTCACAACATTGGACTCCAATATGATGGCTATTGTGATAACTACTGCATCACTCAGCTTTGTGTGTAAGCCACTGGAAAGCTGCATCATTGCACCAGGTGCCATCAACAAGCTGCATCAATGCACCAGAGATGCTTGCAAGATGGTTGCAAGATGGTTGCAATGCAGCAGCTCTGCTTGTTAAACACTGACCTGGATCAGCCTGACAACAATGAGGCCCTCAGTGTACCCACGTGTTCTGTTGTTGTTGTATATAATTAAGTTTGTTGCCAAGTTTCCGGCAGAACAGAAATTGTTTTCTTCATGCGGGGATGGACACGTTCTTCCTGTCTATGCGCTACTTTATACACAGGAGTGGGCTCGTGATGCATATCAGCAACAATGCCTGGCAAGTCTGAAGCCTTGCACACGTGATTGCCATCAAGGCAATTGAATTGTAGACAGCCAGTTGGTGGTCAAATCAAGAAAGGTTGCAATTGGAGCTCCAAATAAAGAATGTGCAACTACCTGCCATGCAAGCTCAGCTATGCATTGATCAACAATACTTTCATTGTTGCTTACTGACGTTGCTAACATGACGCTAGTAGCTGTTGACAGCTGAAAGGCTACTAGCTGAACACCTTTGCGTTTTCCAAGGATGCCTACACCCTCAGGCTTGCTTGCTGTTATTGCTGTACTCAGTGGTTGAGATGAAACGCAGGCAATCAACTTGTGAAAGTATATGCATTTACACAACACTTTCCAAGTCATAAACGCGTTGCTACGCATGCATTTACTGGAGAGGTTGAGCTCTGTCACAAACTTGCTCCAATCGGCGCATCTGAGTATTGTGCGATCAGCAGCACCAGCCCACTTGCAGCTGTGGCTGCACACACACAGACACAAACACACAACAGTACACATAATAGACGAACTAGCAGCACAACATTCCCCCTGGTGGCGTGGTCCCATCCGCAACAGCAGCGTCCTGCTTGGGTCGCAGAGATGAAAGACATATGCTGGGTTGTTGGCTTGCACAAAGTGTGGTATACAAGTCAAGACGGGCAGGTCAACCAAGACACAGCTCATCCACCGATGGCAGTGACTGCTTGTATGCTGAGACTGCTTACAACAAAGTACTGGTTGCAGCTACAGGTCAGAAGATTGTAGATGGATACACTGGGGCAGACCCCAGATGGATATAATCGGACAAACCCCCAAACAAAGAACAGTACAGAAGATCTAACCTTGCAACCTGCGGAAAAGGGAATACACTCACACGAGTGTGATGGGCACAGAACCTGTACTGCCGGAAACCCCCATTGCACAACATGTGTTTCATGTACACTTAAAACCATGCTTGGAAAGTTGGCTTGTGCAGTAACACCCTCTAAGGTACATGAACGGTCCTTATCTAGCCAAAACTATTGTACCTAGACATGGACACAGTTATGCAGCAGGGGCAGGTCAAAAGGTCCATACCTGTGTGACATGAGCATCACAACAACAACAAATATGATGGTGCTGAATGCACACCACCACCCAGAGACACACCTGCTCCAAGTGATGCATACACACACACATATAACACCAGATGGTTGCATGGTTGAGGCTGGCACGGTGGCCAGCAGAAGCGATGCATAAGCACGACTGGAGCACACCTGCTGTCATATCCTTGCATTATACCGCTGTGCCAGCACACCCGGCGACGCCATCACTTCGTCACACTCGCCACAACTGCAGGGTTGCAAGCAGGCTCACAGCTCTGATGTGAGGTCCAAAGGAATGAATGCATCATCATCACTACACTCCTGATCTAGCCTGCATTGCAATATCTGCAGATCCGGACAATCAAACCCCCAGGGGCGGACCCCCTGAACCCCCCGTAAACCCCCCCCCCCCCCCCCGGAGTTTTGACCTGCATAACTTGCAGCTTACACCCAGTTGCGTGGATTCCTGCAGGCATCCATGAATTCGGCCTCTGGGGTTCCAGCCTCTGGCTCAGCGCAATACTCCCACCTGCAAAATCAGTCAGCATGGGCAGCACAACAGCAGATCACAGCGTGTCAGCATGGTTCTGTACTGCAGGCATCTATGATGCGAACTCAAAGATAGCGTGCATAGTATGCACTACATAGATGGCTGTAAGGGGTTTTGGTACATTGGACACAAGCAAGCTGTTCAGCCGAACAGATACGTTGTACCAGTCATCCTCTGCTACTGACCTGCTTGTGAGAGGCATGCTCATGAGGATGGACTCAATGCGGCCGCCCGTCTTCAGACCGAATGTGGTACCACGGTCATACACTAGGTTGAACTCAACATACCTGCAGAACAGGCCCAGGAGACCTTGACTTCATCTGGCTGAACAAGTAGTACCGAGCAATAACGACAGGCTTTGATAAGAATGGCAGCAAGCACCACAAGAGCATCATACATGACACACCACTCATGATGTAGGGAATCTGGTGAGCGTACACTCAGCTGTCACAACATACCTGCCGCGGCGGATCTGCTGCCAGCGCTTCTCCTGCTCTGTGAATGGATCATTCATGTGCTTCTTGACAATCGGGCAGTAGGCCTCAACCACGTGATTGACAGCATCCGTGCTGAATGCCAAGATCTTCTCAGGCTCCCTGTCGTTCAAGTCATCAAAGAAGATACCACCAAGACCGCGCGTCTCCTTTCTGTGAGTGATCACGAAGTACTCGTCGCACCACTTTTTAAACTTGGGGTAGAACTCTGGGTCATGACGGTCGCAGACAGCCTGCAGACAAACAAGAACACATCAATCAAGTTGGTGACCAGCAGCTGCAACTCTACTCCAATGTGCATTTCTCGTGATGGTCCCAGCAAACAGTGTTTGTACATCAGTGGCTGTGGTTTGCAGAATAGAGTTGCTGCCTTGCTGCTGACCTTGTATGTTCCATGGAAGTGCTTCAAGTCCTCTGGTACCACGTAGCAGGGTGTAATGTCAGTGCCACCTCCGAACCACCACTGGCCGGGAATGCCATTCCAGTCCTCAGTCTGGAAGAACCTGCAGAACCAGCAGTGAAGGGCATCGACCCCGAGTCAAATCATAGGTCCTTTCTGTTGCAATCTCTATGCCTTTTGTACAAGCAATGCTTGAACATGAACAAAGTTTATAGATATGCTATCCTACTCAGCCCTATATGTGTATCTGATACAGGGGAAGCACATGACGTACAGACTACTTGCAATCATACGCACAATCTGTTAACAAATTGAATATGACGCTGTTGGAAGCTCTCCTCATACGACTCTAGTGTCCCAAAAGAGTGCCGGTACTGTGATAAGAAATCATGATGTGTGGTGTCACACTGCTGTTGTGATATGCTCGTCATGAGCCACACCTGTAGTTGAAGTGCATTGTTGGGCAGTGGGGATTCCTCGGATGCATGACAGAGCTGATACCAGCAGCAAAGAATGGCACACGACCACCCATGGCTTTGGCCTTCTCCAGATCAGCAGGAGGAGTGCCAGCAGCAGCACGGTAGGCCTCAGGGGGCATGCTGCCATACACAACAGACACATTCACACCAGCCTTCTCCCACACATTGCCGTCAGCCTGGAGAAGACGAGAGAAGAGCAGGCATCAAGATCAATGGCATTGCTTACAGGTTCAAAACAAACAATTGAGCTGCAGTCTGTGGTTTCTCCAGCAAGGGACGACGACGACAGGGACGGCGTGATAGGCCGGGCTGCTATAAGACAAGCACCAAGCAAAGTGAAGACAGGTAAGAGAGTCTTGGGTTACCTGGACAGGTACATCGCAATGACTACAACTTCACAGGTAAGATTTTGGCTCACCAAGACACGGGTGATGCCACCTCCACCACCCTCACGAGTCCAGGCATCTTGATGGAAAGGCTTGCCATCGATCTCCGAGATGGCGGCACAGATGGAGTCCTGGGCGTCACGGATCACCTTCTCGAACTTTGCACGGATGCTGTGTGCATGAGGAAGTGACAGCAAGTCAGTACCGTACATGTGACATGAAGTGCAAGGGGGAACCTGAGGTGAGAGGTAAGGGTGCAATATCAAAGGGCTGAGCAGCGCAGGACCAGCCCGAACAACTACGAACAGTCTAAAACGTGATGAAAGTAGCTGTCATGAAGGAGGGAGGTTGGTGCTAGATTCTCATCAGCATGCAGGGCTATGTGTGATACATGGGCAGGAAGAAGCAGACTTACGTGTCCTCAGTGTCAAGATCAGGGCGCAGAAGGGTCACCGGCACGTCCTTGACATAGTTCTCAGTCCAATTCATGGGCTGCAGGCGTAAACGTGCGACACAAGGACACCACACGTCAACTAGGCCAGTGTAAAGACGCTGTCAAATGCTGCTGCTGCAAGATAGATGTCAGCAGCAGCCAGCGCTGCTTGAAGAAGGCAGATACGGTGACCGCAGTACACACGCACTGCTAACTATAGCCAGATGGCAACAATGCTTCCGTAAGCATCTACTTCAATGTGACCAACCACAAGTGCTACAGCAAAAGAACAGAACACGACCAAGCCAGAGACAGGAGCGTCGAGCAGGGATCTGGCGCATGCTGACATTCAAAGTATTTTCGTCACAGTGTACTGAGATGCAAGGCTGCGACGATAGGCACAGATGCAAACAATGAGACAAAGAGCAGGGACGGGGTGACCCGCCGATACCATCAAACAACAACATGCTGCCTGGATGATCTACCAACCTTCTCAACGGCAGCGACACGAGCGATGGTAGCGCTCCTGTTGACCTTCACGGACCTGGCAGTGCAGCTTGCTGCTGGGGCCTTGGCTGTCAGAGCCATTGAGAAGGTAGCAAGCGATATCAAAGAAACCAAGACTGAGAAAGTGAGGATAGGACTAAATGCACTAGCTATTTACTAGTGCGAGGAGAGTGTTCGGGGAACCCTGTATGGGCCAGGTCAAGTGTCTGCGCAGAGCACAAGTTGATGCATCTGCCTCTTGTGCAGCGTCTTGTATCCTCGGCAGACTTCAAAATTGCTTCACGCGCCTCCTGGCGACGTGAATGTTACTGTTGCGTCGCAAATAACACTCCAGATCCAGTAACACTCCTCACAGATCGGAGGAATGTTGCGTGTACAGCGCTTCGGTATAGCCGGCTTTGCAATTGACGCGAGTGTAGCATGCAGTGTATTGACGTGTCCGTTATGCCTTGTGCGTGCTTGCATGGGCCGTTTCACCCAAGTCATCTGCTGTCGAAGCTTTCCAATCGACTGTGAATAGGACTGACACCCGCTGGCAAATGAGTCACATTGCTTGTTTACCAATGTTGACTATCCTCCAAGAAGTCAGCAAGCTTCTGTTGGCCACCAAGCTTGTGTTTCCCTGTGACATGTCTGCATCTTTTGACGACCACGCTACAGTTCATCGCCAACATCAACTGCAGCTCTATCAGATAGCCGAAACAGCTATCTCGTATAGCGCTAATTGAACTCCGATGCCACAATGCTGCGAGGCTTGATTGACCAGCGGTCAAGATCATCTGGTATGCACAAGATCGCCTGCATTGGTCTATTCAATCAATTTGAAAGTTACATGAAGTATTCAAAGGCTAGTCTCAATAAAGTATGCACCGTACTTGCAATGCCAATTGTTCCTGGTTGGTCGCTCATCCACCTGCAAGCTTTGCATTAGTAACAAACAAGCACTGGGCTGTTAGTGAGTTAGGATAGTAATCACCGCCTTGTCCGAAAGTGAGCGACTCACTGGGAGATTTGAGGCGCGGGGCCGATGGCCGCAAGGCTATGGCTGTAAAGCAGTGATTATTATTATTAAGCACTGGGCTGCAGATCAGGTTCTGTTTTCGTCAACGCACAGCCGACTGTAATGCGCCTATAGTCACTGCAGGCTACTATTCAGTGATGCACAGGCCACAGATCCTTGCACAGCATAGGCTGCACTGGCAGCAGAGACTCTGCAATGTCATTAAGTCACACTGTATATGTGTCAGATGCCATCTACTGTGGAACAGCAGCTGATCGTCATATATAT
>LWCB01004466.1:0-19361 GCA_001630525.1 Coelastrella sp. M60 | reverse complement strand
ATGGGATCAAGGCGGTGATGCCCTGCAGAATATCAACAATATACTCGGGGTTTTCAACCCAATTCCAATATTTATCAAGTGAATTGGAGGCATTGTTCTGGTGTTTCTGCAACAGTGTCTGTGTTATGCTGTGATACGACGATTGAAACAAACTTGCAAGGCGTGCAAATATGTTGAAGCAGACAGGCCAACATAATTGTACGTGATTGCGCATAGTTCATGGCATCGTGCAGCAGAGGTTCTTGCTGCGTGTGACCAAGCTGTCCATGCTTTGTTGCCTGCTGGCCGGCAGGTGAGGTTTGAATACTCTGGCTATAGACTGTTCAGGTTTATTCCAGTTATTAAGACACACTAGAACACCTTGTCGGACTGCTTTCGCTGGCCACGGGGCAAACCCTTGGCAGCAAGTACGAAACCCAGCTGGGCAACGAGTCGCGTGCTGTGATGCATAGCTCACGCAAGGATCAGAGGTCTAGCTAATTTATGTGTGAGGTTGTTTGATGGTGAATACTTGAGAACCAAGGAACGGACTTTGTAGTGATACTGTACATCGCCCAGACTGCAACTTCGGAGGGAACTGCCACAAAGAGTGAGTGGAAAAGTATGGAGTTGCTACTACTGCCATTGTTCCTGTCTGAAACTTTTGCAAAGTGATTTGGCACCCAGTCGAAAGCCAAGTTACTCTGTGTTTGACCCTACACGCTTCCCATCAGCTGAGGGTATGAGCATCAAAGCAGGGATTATGGCTTATAATACGTCAATAATCTAGCAAAGGGCAGTGACACGGGTAGAGTTGGCATGGGCTAGGAGGGAGTCATATGTATGCTGCCTATTCACAGGTCACAAGCACCATGTCCGACGGTTTGTCCCGAATAGAGCTGAAGACAGCTGGATACGGTAGCAGATACCAAGATGAAGGAGAAGATAGGGGCTTGCTGCGCACAGCACCTGATCCAGCACAGTTGGATGTTGATGAGAACGAAGCAGCAGCTCCTGGTCCTGTCAGCAAAAGCTACGAGGATGCAGACCTGTTGCCCGTCATGATAGAGAATGGTCTAGAGAAGATTGGTGTCCTGTAAGTATCTGATGTTTTCCTCAGCTGTGCTACATGCATACAATGCGTGCTGGGGGGCTTTCTGTGATCCTTCTATTGCAGGACTGAGCAAGGGTCTCTCTGCTAGTAGCATTATGACCACGCTGCGCATCTAACAAACATCGTATGTCATGTTTCAGTCCCCTGTTGATCAATTAATTGGATCCTTGTGTCTGCAGGCAGCAAGTCAACAGGTTCCTGCTAAACACTGGACAAATCAAATCTGACCTGTTCCGATGCCTCGTTGCTGAGTTCATGGGGACACTGCTGTTCCAGATTTTTGGGGGCGCTGCACCGCCAAAGGAGACCACAGCTCCAGCTGCAAACGGCTTCGCACTTGTTTGTATCAGTAAGTGCTCATTGCATCTGCACCATACTGCACAAACTGCGGGTGACGTATACTATACCGGGTTACCAACCGTTGGAAGTAAGAGAAGAACACAATCCTCTTCCGAAGAGTAGTATGCACAAAAGCTTGGGATGTCACCAAACCGTATGCATATACGTAACCATGGGGTCAATGCACGAGCCATGAATTGTTCTCCCTTGCATTTATGCCAGGAACCACGTGTTTTGTGTGTCTATTGCCACGCATTCAAGTTCTCAATCACTGCTGCGTTCATACTGCAGTATATGCCTTTGCCAATATCTCTGGTGGTCACTTGAATCCTGCTGTGAGCTTTGCCTTGATGTGCACTGGCCATATGAAGTGGTGGAAGGGCCTGCTGTACATGATATGCCAGGTAGGAATCCCATATCAAGTACATTGCATGTGCTGCTACCGTAGCAGTTTTGATAAAAGTTTCATCTAAAGCCAGCAGGCATCAAATTGTCAACACACGCCTGCAGCTCCAACTATGCTTGCCGAGTTCCTGGTTAATAGCTATCATCTGCCAGTGGCACACATATAATACAATACAATACGATACAACCTAGGGGAGTAGCACCCCGCCCAGTCCAAGACCGGCGAGCCAATGAGAGGCTCATGGGGATATAGTATGCCAGCCTCACACAGTCACATGAGTCTCACAGTAGCCAAAAGCATGTACATGTGTCTGTAGCAGCAGCTCATGCATTGTTGTGCACCACTATCCTTTGGTCACACTTCAAGTGTAGAGTCTACATGCAAGTGCCTGTGATGCCCTGCTAACATTTGCAACAACGTAAGCCCTAGCCAGCAGCTGAAATGGTGCAGCTCAGCTGACAGATAGTGACCCCACCTCATGTTATGTGTGCAGATTCTTGGTTCCATCTTTGGCTCCCTGATCTATGCTGGCCTCATCCCTGGTCTCACCATAGGGGCAACACACTACACAGGAGAGATTGCTCCTGGATGCTTTGGCCCAGGGGCTCAGGTCACCAATGCTGAACTGTTCTGGTGGGAAGTGTTCATGACCTTCTTGCTGGTCATCACAGTATATGCAGCTGCAGTAGCAAAGCCAGGTCATGGCAACACAGCACCACTGGCTATCGGCTTATCTTTGTATGCTGCAGCTCTCACAGGTAAGCCCAGCAAAACTTCAGCGTGCTCCTTAGCTGATGACAAGGCCATGCCATAGTATGCAGGCATGGAGCTGCATGTAGGTCGCATGCGGTTAGCTGTTTGCAGGCAATCTTGCCACTGGGTGTGATTACACGGCTACACATCTGCAAGCATCAGTCGCTGGCAACCTGGTTGCAGTGCAGCACTGACGTGCTTGGTGCACAACCACTGTGCATAGTTTGCGGGGACAGAGTAAACATTACTGGCGCTGCTCAGCAGAAATTGCGAACTCTTCGGCTTCTCATGCTGTTGTGTGACACTGTCTCTACTGTCTGCAGGCGGTCCATACACTGGTGCCAGCCTCAATCCTGCTCGTACCATTGGACCTGCAGTGGTGTTTGCCTGCAATGTTGGCATATCCTTCTGCTACATATTTGCAGAGTTCTTTGGTGGGGCCCTTGCTGCCGGGTTGGCCATCTTCTTGTATGGTAGAGCACCGGTGGGCAGGGCAGCACCAGCCAGGGGCGGCGAGGGTGTCAACTAGTTAGTGTGAATAAAGAGCAGTCTGAAGGGCTTCATGGATATGTTGTGCCACAGCGGGTTGGCAGCAGGAACAGCAGGCACACTACCTGCAAGCGTACTCTTTGGGGTTACCCTGACTTGACAGCAGAAGCCTTCATAGTGTGCAGCAGAGCCTCATCATTAGGAATGGACCCAGCACAGTAAGACCAAACTATAAGCTTTGGTGTTTGTTTTATTGTGATTGTTTCGGCTGGTCAGAGCTTATTTGCGAATGCTACAGTCCCCACTTCACTTAGTATGTGAATGGTCTGTCTGTCACTGTAGCATGCCTATATCCTGTCTTTTCAAGCTCAGTGTAGCTCCAGCACCGCAAGTAAAAGTACTCCAGACAGTTATTTTGAACCTTACAGGCATGGATACACATACAGAGTGCTGATGAGCTTCAAAGTCCTGGTTCATTAGCGACTGATTGGGGATTGCCAACCCTCCCAGAGTCCACAGGTACAATGTTTGACTGCATTGCCACGGCATTGCTCATCGCTGCAATGACCAGGATTGCCACAGGTAAAAGCTCGTGCGATGCCAGTTTGTGTAATGATTTTGGGGTTGCGCTAGGGCAATAGGGTGAGAGGATACATTGCCTAAGGGCTGAGCAGTACAATGCCATACCTACTTGCAGTACCAATTCCCTGAGTATCATGTATGGCACTGTGGCAGCACTCTACACTGTTGCAGGACCAGCTACAGTCGTTGGTAACCGTCTCGCTGCAGTCTTGTGTGTTGCTTACTTGGTTTCACACACTCTGGTCCAGGGCGACGCTCTAATCACACGGTTCTCATACATCACATGGTCACTCGCAATGTATCGGCCCGCAGCTTCATTTGCTGTGCAAGCCATCATATCGTGGCTTCGCATTGCACATTACACAACATAGTAAGTGTATTATGTATCAGATTCGCAAGGAACGTAGTCACGACAGTCGCTTGCTGCTGACGACGGTCTTCGCTGGTTTCACAGGCGTGCTTGCTGACGACATCGCACGCTTTCTCATCTGATATTAGCATTAGTGGTCTGTTGATAATCGGCAGCTGCCTAAGCATCAGCAGCCAGGCTTTACGCCCTTGTCCTCTTGCTGGCTTGAATACGTTGCCTGCAACATGCAGCAGACATCACGCTGCACGACTTTGACTCGGTTGGTGAACAGACATTGAAAGTGTCTGGCAAGACAGCATGCAGTGCTTGCGGGTCCACCGGGGTGCAGCTGCTGTGCTACACCCCGCAACCAAACAGCAACCTGTACAGCCGCTGTGTGCTGTTCAGCGCAATCAGACAGGAGTCACTTATGGAAAGCATGCCCTCACAAGGCGCATCAAACATGCATCAAGCACTGTCGAACTCTTGCAGGTAAAGGGCCCTGGCTGTGCCAAGAGTAGTGCTCTGCAGGTTATTGCCAACAGCATACTGCTGCGTTGTGAGATAGAGGTGTGTGCGCTGATTGTCACCTACTGAGCTGTGTCTCAGTACCTCCTCTATTTTCTTTCATCGTCTTGTCGTTCATGCAGCTTTACGAGTCCAACAGACATATCCTTGATGACATACATCTTTCAGCCTTGTTTGGCAAGCTGGCAAACAGTGCCGGGAGAGCAGAGCACACTGCCTTCAGCCACAAACAGCAGAGACATCAGAATCAGCAGCAGCATATGCCGTGGAACCTGCATGAGCAGCAGCAATCTGGGCTGTGGGAGCTGCAGCAGCAGATGCAGCACCCCTTGCAACATCAGCAGCTGTTGCTGTCTTCGCTCTTGACTGACCTACATAACCATCTACCCAACATGCGCCCAAGAGCAGTATCTAGCATCGTATGGGCCCTCGGAAAGCTATTACCAATATGTAAATCACAGCAACAACAGCTGCAACAGCAACAAGCATTTGTAATGCAGCAGCAGCAGCAGGTGCAGCAGGTGGTGTCTCAGCTATTACAGAGAGCACAGCAGCTGGGGTTCAGCAGCTTTGAGCCTAGACAGCTCAGCACCATGGCATATGCACTGACTTGCATCATATCCAAGCAGCCCGTCACCACCAGAAGCAGCAGCAGCAGCAGGGCAGTGAGGCAGCAGCAGCTGTTGCAGCTCGGATGCAATCCCCAGCTGCTGCATGATATGTATACTGCCCTGGGCAACAGCTTGCATTGCTGTAGCGCACATGACGCAGCTCAGGCGATGTATGCTACAGCGCAACTAGAGTTTGTACCTTCAGATGAGTTCCTGCAGCAGTGGCTGACAAGAGCCCATCACCTGCTGCCGCACTTTACTCCCCAGGGCTTAGCAAACTCAGCTTACGGACTTGCTAGGGTTTCAGAGCTGTCAGGAAACCTCAGCAGCAGTGATGTTTCATCTGAAAATCCACCAACGGAGCAGAATAACAGCCAGCAGTGCAGTTCAGCTCAGGTACAAGCAGCAGCAGTACAGTGGCTGCAGAAGTGTATGCGTGTGAGTGTGTTGCACCTACCAGCGTTACAGCCGGGAGAGTTGTATGGTCAGCTACTGTGGGCTTGTGGCAAGTTACGCTGTCCTGCGCCAGAACCAGCCTGGCATAGTATCCTTGCACACAGCCGAGTACTGCTGACCAAATGCGATACACAACAGCTTGCAACAGCACTCTACTGTTTTGCACTCCTGCAGCAGCGGCCGCCTGATACCTGGATCAGTTGCTTCTGGAACCAAGTGTCTAGGCGCCTAGATAGGTTCCAGGGTTTAGCCATGGCCAAGATGCTGTGGTCTGCAGCTCAGTTGCAGCTGCTGCCGCCGGATGAGCTGCTGCCGCAGCTGCAGCAGAGGGTTACCCACCTTGTTGACAAGTCCAATGCTGGGTGTCTTGTCAGCATGTTGTACAGTATGGTGTGTTTGGGGTTGCAGTTGCAGCAGAGGTACCTTGTGAGGTTTCAGGCTGCGGTGGTACTGCAGATGCAGCGCCTGAGCAGCAGGGACTTCAGCAACATGTTGTGGGCTCTGGCTACAGCCAAGGTCAAGGTGGACGGCAGGTACGTAAGCAGGTCATCAAGGCGATGGTTCAGCTAGCCGTTCAAGCAATTGGATCGAGTGTTATGAGCGTGATGCTTGATGGTGGCAGCAACACTGTAGTTGTATCAAGTGCAAGTACAACTGTGGGCAGACATCTTGTGCTGATAGCTGATGCTGTTGTGGTGTGTGTACTCTCAGGTGGCTAGAACAGGTTCTGATGGCCTCTACATTTAAACTGTCTTCCTTCTCAGCCACAGACATTTCCCTCACGTTGTGGGCAGTGGCAAAACTACACCACCAACCCTCAAAGCCTTGGCTACTGCAGCTTCTCAGCAATTCTCTACACCATCTGCCAAGATTTCACCCCAGTCACTTTGCAAACATGATGTGGGCGTTGGGGAGACTGCAGTCGGTTCCAAGTCCTCTGTGGCTCAGCAACTTTTGGTCAACATCTGGTCAAACTTTGACTGGGTTCAGCCCGGCGGAGTTGACTGCAGTTGTAACAGGGGTGTTAAGACTGCAGCTGCAGGCACCAGTGCAGTGGGTGCATGGGGTGAACGCAGCTGTAGATCAGCATCTAGCGGAGTATGACTCAGCAAGGCTGCTGTACATGTTGCGGGCAATTCAGCAGCTGCAAGTGCAGCAGGTCGGTTGCATTAGTGGTGTAGGAGTGCTACAGTATGGCACCGGTAATGGCTGTCGCGGGTACATATACAGCAGCAGTATAGTGCCGTTTGGGCAATTAAAGCTGCAGCAGCACGGTGCACTACTTCACGACAGCAGGTATCATCCGCCTGCTGCTGCAGAGCCAGATGCAGGTTCTCAGGCTGGGCAACCAGGTGTAGTTGCTTCTGCACAGCAGCTTAAGCAGCGGCAGCAAGAGTCTGAAGTGGCAAACGTGTTGCAGCAGCTGGACGATTTTGCTTCTGAAGCCTACAGTATGGCGTGTTTGGTGGTGCTGATGCCGGAGTGGCTGCAGCGAAGGGTTGCTCACTGGCCAAAGCAGTTGGCAGCTGACAGGGCTCTGCCTGCTCACAGCCAAGTGCATGATAAGGTAGATGCGAATGGCAGAAGTATCGGGGACTTAGCGAGGGTATGAGCAGGGGGTAAAGGGCAGCTTGCTGCAGGTGGCAGTGCGACCGTTGTTAGCACTGCTTGTTGGCCATGTGATGCCACTGGCAGATTTGTTGGAAGACAAGGGCAAATTGACATGCGCATTCTGCCGAAGAGATCAATCAAGTTATGAGTTTTGTATACAACTAACACAAACTATGACTCTTGCAGCTTTTGTCTTCAATGCAGCAATGGCTGATGCAGATAAGCAGCAGCTGTTCCTTCATGTCATGTACGCTTCTTCATTGTACACTTCAGGAATAGAAAGACATGTTTTTGTGCAGAGCGGAAGATCACTTCCGTGTATATTCACTGGCAATTTATAGTGCAGCACTTCTGTACATTACAGCCATGGTTGGGCTGACCTGCATGCACTTCAGCTGGCTTGTTTACCTAGGTGTTGCAATACACCAATTGGTGTACCCCCTCTGCAACGAGTTCTGCACAGCTGCTTAGGATATCGCTAGTACAGATAGTCAATCTGTTGGTAGCCGGGGGTATGTTCAGTTCTTGTGCAGCATCAGCTGCAGACCGTTGCAGCAAATCCCTCTTGCTTGTTGGTGGTGTGATGACAGATGGTGCACCACGTGGCGTTGTGCAAACCCAGGATGTTGACCTCCAGGCAGGATGCAGCTCATGTCACATGTGACAGTGATGATGATGTACAGATTCCATTGTCCTGAAGACTTTCAAAATCATGGCATGTTGGCAACCAGTGTAGTGATGTTCAGGTGCAGCTCACCCAGCTTGCTGCAACAGTACACCTGTCATGACTGAGATGGGCGCCGTATGCCAGCTTCCATTCATCAAGGGTATACCACACTCTTTGCGTTTTCGTTTTGTGTCAATCAAGGCGAAAGAGCTTTCAAACGCTACACCTTCATCCCATGGCCACCGATTGCGCGTAATGTCAAGAAAAAGATGTTGCTCCAGCTGATCTTAGGTCACTGGCGCCCAAGAAACTAGTTATATTGTGATCATGGTCCGATAAAGTCAGTCGTAGTGTTACATGATGGTCGCAGTTGGCATGGAGTATGTCTTCCGGCACCAGGTCAAGATGCGCCATAGTTGCACCTTGCTGCGCACAGCAAGACCCGTGACTAGTTAATCGTATAGACGGATATGTTGCTGAGCTGAATGCCTACCGTCGATGAATATAAACAGCAGCAGAGCTCGTCTCACCTAATAGCTGGCAGTATCGCAGGGTGCTCAGCTGTACTCCTGCTGCACCCATTTGACGTGGTGAAAACCAGACTTCAAGTACAAGATGGAATTACAGGGCAGCTTCCGGTCTACAGGGGCACGAGTGATGCAGTTCGTACCATTCTGAGGACAGAAGGTTGGCAGGGCCTTTATGCAGGACTAACACCATCCTTGATTGGCTCTACAGCATCATGGGGTGCATACTTGTACCTTTACGAGCGCATCAAATCTCGCAACAGCAGTATACGCGGCTTACAAACCGTAGAAGGCAACAGGCTGAATGCTGCAGGAAATCTAGTCAGTGCAGCTGAAGCTGGAGCGATTGTTTGCTGCATGACTAACCCCATATGGTTAGTCAAAACCAGGCTTGCTTTACAACAGCGCAGCTACTCGCAAACAGCAGCTATGGAGTCAGCATCCACCACAGCCAAGCTCCCTCCAGCAGCTCCAGCACAAAGCAGGGCATACAAGGGTGTCATAGATGCCCTTGTAACTATTGGTCAAACAGAGGGCCTCAGGGGCTACTACAAAGGCTTCGGTCCTTCGTTGGTGCTGCAGACGTCACACGGAGCAGTGCAATTTGCAATCTATGAGGAGCTGAAGCACCTGATAGCAGTAGCAAAAAGCAAACGCCCACAAAACACTACTGCACAGTTGTCATCTGCAGATATCTCTATCTGTGGTGCTGTTTCCAAGCTTCTGGCATCTATTGCAACGTATCCTGTACAGGTCTTGCGGTCTAGATTACAGCAGCGGTTTGAAGGCAGGATGCTGGTGTACAGCAGCAGCTGGCAGGCAATGACTGTGACATGGCAGCGAGAGGGCCTTCAAGGGTTTTATCGGGGTTTAGTGCCTAGTCTGATGAGGACTATACCTCAATCAGCTGTCACGCTGACGATGTATGAGTGGCTGGTAACAGTACTGAGCAGGCAGCAGGAACAGCAGCAGCAGTAGTGTCACTGCTGAAGCAGCAAGCTCCAGCAGCAGCAACAGTCGCAGCAGCATACCAATTACATAAGCCAGGGGTAAAAGTAGCAACAAGTTGATTGCTGGAGGATGCTGTGGAGTTTCAGCAGCAGGGCCCCCATCTGAACTCTAGCTGATGGTAGAATGGAGCATGAAAATCATTACTTTTGAACTCTTGCTGAAGATTTGCTTACAAAAGATTCCCATCAAGAACACTGCCATTTTTTTGTGGTATAAGAAGCACAACTGACACCATAGTAACCATTTATGCTTGAAGGATGCAACAGGCAGTTCTGGGTCATGCAGACTTTAAACAGAGATGCAATTTCTTGGTGGCAGAGAGTGTTGTCTGAATATACTGGCTTTGCTGCTTTTGCTTCATTTCTTTTTCGATCAAATTTGCTGCTAGCTTGTTGCATATAGCTAGCCTGTCGCATTTACGTGTGGCTTATGCTTGGTGCTGCACAAGCACTCTATATTGTGCTTAGTCCTTGGAGGCGTACTGCTAATCATTCTACCAACCCGATGCCACGCTTTGCTTTGTTACACATGGTGAAGCGCTTGGTGATTCATTACTGCCATACACTCCTCATAGGCGTCCATTGGCACAACCTCGGAGGCTGACATCATTAGAAAGTGTCACCACAAGCTGCCGACTGGCAAGACACTGCAAAACGGCACAGAGGAGCAGCCCCAACAGGGTGACAGCTGCAGCACCACACACTGTGCGGCACATCACATCCACTTCAAGTGGCACCGACAGCTACCAACTGGCAAACAACGTTGTTTAACACAACCATGTCAACGCCTAGAAGGCAGGAGCATACCCTGCAACTTGGAGAGTGCCTTTTCCACATGCGAATGCACATATAGTACCTGTAACTGCATGTCATCCAGTGCATACCACACAACTAAATCGTTGAGCCTGCCTTTTTGTCTACTTCAGTTTGGTCATGTCAATGGTTGATGGTCCTGCAATGTTCTGACCCTGTTTGTCAAAGCAGCTACCGTGACAAGGGCAATTCCATTCCTTCTCTTCAGGGTTCCACTGCAAGCAGGTTACAATCAACAGCAGCAGTAACACCTTCAAACATGATCATCTTCTATGGCATAGAAGCAGCATTATCATCAGCTTAAAATTTAAGCATGAATGTTGTGATTGCATCATGCAATATAATACATTGCTGCATAAGCCAAATTATTCTCCTTTTTCACAAGCCTTGATGCCAGCCTCTACACAGAGCAGCTTGCAGCCCTGTACCAGTTACTCAACAATTCAATCAATAAACAAGGCTGTGCTGGTTGTCACCTGTAGGAGACATCCCAGGTGTGGACAGAGTCCCGAAAACTTGTGAACTTCACCACGATCATCTTTGTACACAGCAACCTGCAGAATAACGACAAGGATGGAACCCGGATCAGATTCGTACTTGAGGACGGTCAAGGTGACCAGCTGCACTGCAGCCACAGCAATGCTGCTGATTGGCACCATCACACTCATATGACAAGAACCAGTTGTCTACACCTCAATATGATGAGTTTATCTGTACATGCACAATGTCATTGTGCATCTGGCAATCTATTGGCGGCAATGGTCGGCGATAAGACACTGCAATGAACGTATGGTCCTAGTTGTTTCAGCACATTGGGGTACATGCCATGTCTGTTGCTTTTGGATGATCAATGCTGGTGTAGCCACCATGATTGGCACAGCCGCTGTGCCATAGCTGCCAATGCTGGCTCTGGTGTGTGATGAATTAGTATATAATGCTAGCCTAGGGGATTAGCATTGTGTATATGTTACTGCTGTTTCAAGCTGGTGGTGGCAAGCTGCATTGATTTATAAGCTCATATGTAAGCAGGGCCTTACAGTAGGATGCATCTCTCACAGTGAAAGAGTGACTCTTATGTAACAAGAATGACACTCGCTTGTAGTGTGCAGTTAGCGGTTGCTGTACTGCTGGGTTTAGTTGCAAAGCAGTACCAGTGCCATTGCGCTCAGGCACTTCGCCACGCTGGCCAGTAAGCACACTGTTGGGTGCTGAGTACAATTGACGGTTTGCGTGTGCAATTTGCCCTGGTACGTGCTTTCCCTCCGTCGATCGATTGTATCCAACCAGACACACGATGCGCATGCATTTGACTAAGGAATCCCTCAACCTTTAAAACAAAATCGCTCTATTTTGGTAAACACAGTGTTTCCTCACCTTTCTCAGTGCCAGTGGTCCAGAGTTGATGATGCATCCCTCTCCAGCAGCAAGGTTCTCAATATCTCCTGCTGCCTTTACATACCTTGGCAGCGGCAGCAGCATGTCCAGAGCTGACTGGATGGTGTTCTTGAAGTAACGGGGACTCCAGGCTGGGAGACCAGGGAGACCTCGCAGCTTGCGACTGTAACAGCAATAGCAGCAGCAATGACACAGTGACTGTTTTAGTTATCGTCAACAGTGCATTGGCTGGAAAACAGGCACAATGCACAATACGTGCCAACGGGATTGGTGACCAACATGATGCTGTGTCAGACTGGCAACCCTGCACTCTATACAATGTGGTAGCCATGAAGGCACCAGCAACGTTGCTGGTTGGCTGTCAACAGCAATGCTGTGTGACAGTATAGACCAGACAGGTCTGCTGTATACTCACGATGGGCTGTACATGTTCTTGTAGAGTTGACCTGCTGGCCAGCCTAACAGCTGACTGGCAATTACGTTGCCAGCAAGTGTGCCACTGGTCAGGATACGACCACAGTCACCTGGAAAACACAAATTGCAAAGGTGTGTGATGGAAACAGAAAGCACCTTGTTGTGCAACAAAATCAGTACCATGGCTCAGGGCAGCAACACAATAGCAGGCTGCGGATGCCAAAACGGAACAATTTGAAGCAATATGGCGAACCAGAGTGTGCAAGCTCAGCATGTCAGCTGCAGCATAATCCTTGTACCTGATTGTGCCTGATTGAATATCAACAGAAGCTGACACAAGGACTATGCTGCAGGACGTCCTGCAGTCGACAACCTGCTTGTATGATGTTGACAACCTGCTGATGGTCAACTGAGCACGATAAGAAAGGACACAAACATCCCTCACCATCGTTTGTGCCATGCATACACACAGCTATCCGCATTGTGCGTTGCAAAGCTTGGCTGCCATGTTGTGTTGCCAACAGTATAAGCTTTACTGAAATACAGTTGTTCCCTGTCTGCTGCTCACCTGTTGCCACATACGCTCCCTTGCCAGCAGTGACTGTTGGATCCCCGCCATACAGACCAAGATCTTCAGCAGTTTGGAAGTACTGCAATTGACAGCAGCAGCAGCAGCAGCAGCGCAGCAGCAATACCAGCAGCAGCAGGAACAGCAGATGCGTTGAATAATAGACAAATTGGAATTCTGTTGCATTGCATGCTATTGCCATAAAAGCATCAGCGGAACAAACTATACCCTGCAGTGTGCTTGCACTTGCTGTTGCAGGATGTCATACATGTACTTCTGCATTGTTCTGATGACGGTAAGACAGCAGGAGGTGGAAGAAGCACATATGACAATCTGACATAACAAAATGACAGAATGCCACATGATTAAATGTACATTGTGCCCTGAAACATATGTAATATTGGTATGAAATTCTAATAGCATAGTACTTGGTAACTCCATGAGTAGAGTCTCTCTCCAGCCTGAGGCCATCTCTGTCTTGCCCAGGACTCGAGACGAGCTAGAGGCTCTCCATACTCATTAGGACGCTTGCCCTGAAATGACATAAAATAACAATGTTATATAACAATCTTGTTCCACAAAGGCTATGACAAGTGTATGGAACCCCAAGCAGCAATCTATTTGCAGCCCCCCAGTTCCTTTCTGTAATCAAGTGCATGAAAGTCATCTGGGTTTTATGCTGCGTTCTTTACGGCCACCACTAATTTACAGTACTAGTAGGACCTTCCCAGAACTTACAACTTCTCAGTGACACTGTTTGTTTTTGTGACATTTTACCTGATCGTGTGCCTCTCCCGCCACCAGCAGCAGATCATGATACCCCGTTGCTGAGGTCTGTTTGGCGGGTACCAGTACTGCTGTGTGTTGAGGCTCACAGGTGTCGTAGAAGATGCTCGGCTGCATACCAGAGAATTTTGGAACCTTGAGAGCAATAACATACCTGCACCACACAGACATGAGTATGCACGAGTTACTGGTCTTGATCTTGGCAGCATTATTGTATATGTATACCGTACACAGGCTGTTGTCTTGGATTTAGCAGCTTCAAAACAGACTGGACTTTGCTACTATTTCAGACAGTGCCACTGTGACAGAACAAAAGGCGAATGCGATTTCTCCAATATGTATTATCAATGGCAGATGAGCTTATGATGCCATTGTGACAGATGCATATGCAGCTGATAGAAGTCACCAGCTCTGGCAGATCAGGAATATAACTGGATCAGCTGACACATCAAGAAACCATCCGACCTAATGCAGCTACAACGGCAACCTGCCTGAAAGTGGAAAGCTAACATGCCACGTGAAACACGATGTTTCACTGACTCACAGACATCAAGGCTTGACAGATGCCCGGCAAATTGCAGCGACTGACAGAGGATCATTCAAGAAATCATCCAAGAAAGCTAGAAAACTTGCTAGCCAGTGTGTTAACTCCTAAAGAAGCAACAAAGCAGCATCCGAACAAGTCATAGCTATTCTCCTAGGCTGCCAGAGCTATCCTACTAGGCTGTCGTCCCCTCTGCTGCTGCTGCTGCTGCTCACCTGCGTCTCACGTGTTGCTTGCCATGAAGTGCCAACACATGTGCTGCTGAGTCAATGATGTTTGTGGTTGAAGGTGCTGCTGTTGCAAGAACATACGCCTGCTTGGCCGACACCTTGAAGCCATCCATTGTGTAGACAACATTCTTGGAATCAATCTTGCTCATACGAGTGCTCTCATAGATGCGACCACCATACTTGCCTACACAGGGGACGACAGAAAGCCGTGTTTTGCTACAAAGTGTGATGCTCACATGATGAGCAGTAAATTAATCTCAGAGTGCAGCAGCAGCAGCAGCACTGGCAGCAGCACTGGCAGCAGCAGCACTGGCAGCAGCAGCGGCAGTCGTACTAGTACTGAAAGAACAAGGTGCTGAGGCAGCATGCAACAGTGGCAATGTGCTTTTGTAGTCTTCTACATAGCAAGCCAGGGCTATGACTCCGTAGCTTCGAAGTTCAAACGCAGACAGCATTGATCCCCCCATATGAAGTGGCTCATGAGGTCAGCAACTGGCAGTGTACAACTCTTACCTGTTATTGCTGCTGCCAGTCCCTCAATGTACTCAATGGGGTTGAGTGATGCTGATTCTGGGAGTTGAACAGCCATACCGCCACCAGCTCGATTGCCAAGATCAACCTGAAACAACACAAACATAAGCAAGGCGTGCGCAATGAGATTTATTTTCAACAGCAAAGCATTCAAGTTGATATGGCCCTTGCAGAATGGAAGAATTACTGCATAGCGCTTGTATATAACTAGTGCAATCTATACCAGCAGAGGTGGTTTGGCAAGCATGACCGCTGCTGCTGCTGCTGCTGCTGCCTGAGATCCTGCAAGACGACCTTGCAGCTGAAAAGGTTTGCTGCTGTTGCCTATCCTCAATAATGCACTCACCATTTTCACATCAAGTCCAGCCGCCTTGGATGCTTCCAACTCCTGACGCAACAGACGCTCTAATGCAGCAGCAGCAGCAGCAGCAGCAGCAGTCACGTATGTTGGCAGCAGCAGGGACAGCAGTAGCAGGACCGTACTAGCCGAACATTACCACAGCCGCTTTGAGTATACAAAACAAACTGTCATATACGTCCTCGCAAACCAACCCCTTGCCTCACCTCCTTGCCTCTCCTTGTCGTTGCTGTTGCTGCTGCTCCTTGGATCACTGCTGTCCCCAGGTACTGGCTCAGCTCCCCCGGGTAACAGATAAGCAGGAACACGAGTGAACCCACAGTTGATGTTCTCAGACTTCACAACATTTTCAACAAAGTTGATCGCCTCAGCATTGCTCTCAATGACCTGGCAGTAGCAGCAGCAGCAGCAGCAGCAGCAGCAGCAGCAGCAATGATTCTTTCAAATTGGCACAAGATCTGATTATGTCGTGGCACAATCTATGACAGATATGTATTTGTAGACCTGCAGGACGGCCACAGCACCAGATCATATGTATATTGACGGCATCAAGATCAAGATCTGGGGGCCATCATCATGATCTTAATCTTGAACATCATCCT
Source organism: Coelastrella sp. M60 (assembly GCA_001630525.1). Taxonomy (NCBI): domain Eukaryota; kingdom Viridiplantae; phylum Chlorophyta; class Chlorophyceae; order Sphaeropleales; family Scenedesmaceae; genus Coelastrella; species Coelastrella sp. M60. The sequence continues at coordinate 3,699 of LWCB01004466.1, read as the reverse complement.
GATCTTAATCTGATCCCACCTGTCTCCTCTGATCTGTGTTTGTCCACCTCTCCAAGGAGCTGAACAGTCCAGTGTGCCAGACTGTCATATCTCCAACTGCTCGACCAGTGATTCCAGACCCAATAACACGCGACTCAAGAATAACAACACGCTTGCCTGCGGAGGATCAATGAACCAGCAGAATTGTGGCATTGTTGAGTACAGCAGCTTTTAAGGCAAGCATTTGGGCCGTTATTGAATGATGATTGCAGCAGATGCAAATATAACTACAATCACCGGACCTGCTAGGTGGCAGGGTTCTGGTGGGCTGACAGCCTGTGAAGGAAGTGTTTTCCTGGACAGTTTGAGGTGGCAGACAAGTACAACAGTTGCGTCTTTGCCGTACACAGATAGAATACACTCCTGGCATACCATATACTTCTTTATTTAGATCAATCAATTCTCCATCAATCAACTTCTACTATACATCATAGCTTATTTATTCCATAATTATGCTGCGGCAGCAACTTGTATCGTGTATACCTGCTTTGGCCAACAGATATGCCGTTGTAAGTCCGCTGACTCCACCGCCAATGACACAAACATCAGCATCAATGTCAGATGACAACTTGGGATACCTGAGCAGCAGCAGTAGCAGCAGCAGCACCGCAAACTTTCACATCACAAGCTAACCAAAGAAGTTGAGTCATACTTCAGACAAAACAACATTGTTACTCCAAGGGGCATCAATTCGCACCGAGCATCTGCTCACAGGTGTGTGAAGCTTCCAAACATGAAGCAGCAGGGCTGTAAAGACCAGCATCTTTATAGTATGGGCCAATGACGCATAAATGAACTTGCCCCTATCATGCATCAATTTGTACCATGTACTAAACAATGGAGCTGCAGCGGTAGCTATGGCATAACCAAATCCAAAACACTCACTTCTGTTTCAGGCGGTCTTGACCCCAGCAGTTGTTGGACAGACCTAAGGCAATTCAGCAGCAGCAACAGCAGGGCGGTGGTGGTTTAGCTGACACCAAGGTACCGAAACCCCAGGCTTGCTGCAAAAACCCTTCAACATGTGTTGCCATGGGCCTTACGATGGTTATGATGCAGCATTTTGCAGCAGTGCATTCATGCGTGCATTTACATATGTTACCTGGTATTGTTTTGTTTCTGCTCCTTGTTGTTGACTCTGTTGATCCCCTGAAGCTGACTGGACCAGCAGCATCAACTGACAAGTCGTCAATAACACCTGGGGGAGTTGAGCAGACATATCACAATAGCCAGCAGAGGAGCAACAGTAGTAACTTAATCTGACATTGTCACCTAAAACGGTTCCGCGGCCATCTGCCTTTTTAATATTCTACCTCCTTCCTAGATTACTGATTGCATTGCATTTGTCACAGATTGAGGTAGGGGCCGGTTGTGGAAAGATCTGCAGTGCTGTGCTCCCGTAACTCATGACTGGTGTTTGTGCTGCTGGCAGAGGCCAAATGGTAGCAAATGCGTAAATGCATTTACAAGTAGGACGATCACCAAACCCAGAACAACGCTGCATTGATCTTGAGAGATGGGCGCAACAAGACAGTGAAATCATGTACCTGCGGGAGGTGGTGCGGCAGCTGCTCCATCAAATGCAGCTGCCTTCAATGGCTGACGCAGTTCGTCATTTCGTACATCTGTCGGCGAATCCGTGCTCATCGGGCCCGATGGGTTGCCACTGGTACTGCTACTGCTGTAGGGGCTTCCTCGCTGGTTGAGAGGCAAAGCAGCAACGATGCAGCGGCTGCGGGATGGTAGGGATGATTTCAACGTCTGATGCGCAGTTCTAGTAGCTGCGTTGCTGATCATTCGCACAAACGGAGTCACAAAGCGACTCACAATGCTCGCGTGCAAATTACTGTAAACTAGCAGCTGTAGCAGACCAAGTAGGGTTGCGTAAGCTTTGTTTTATGCAGGAGCAAGGCTGTGGAATATACGTACCTGCGTTCATACACTAGTTGCTGTGCTGTTCTCGCCAAGGCCACACACAGCATTGACAGCTTTTGACTCGTACACGTCAACGTGGCATCACGACCCGCAACCGACACAAGATACGATAGATACGCGTTCCGCACGGTAGTAGATATATTACAGACATCAAGTTTGACGAACATGTGGATAGATATGGTTGTGGGGGCGAGATTGCTGGAGAGAGTAACTGTCGTGGTGATGAGTTACATTGGATGCGCACGCGTGCGTTGTACAGCACGTGCTGGTGGAGCTAGTGCTGCAAGATTGCAATAGTGCCACAAGTTGCATTTACATGCGGGGCATGTGTGACCTGCCGCTTTGATCTACTTGTATGGCAGGATAGCTTGCTGTGGTCGCATGCCATGCTGCAGGTCTGCTAAAGTCCAGTGGTAATGTGACTGCTGCGCTGCAGGTGAGGGGGAAAGGTCCTGAATCCACTACTCTGCGTGGAAGTAGTTATTTGTCTTTCAGTGGGAGGCGTGCATCAAGTGCTCTGTCCCTGTGTGCAGCAATGGACGATTAGCTTCTGTACTGTTGTGCTGCGTGCAGCAGCTTCTTGCGTTGCTCCCCAAGTGCTCAAATCGAGTTGTATTCTGATTCGTGCCTTCTGCTGCTTTTGTGAACAATTTCTGTGCATACTGTTGCAGTAACTAGCATGTGTCATGCAACCCTGATGTGCACAGGTGGCTGGTGGCAGTAGTCTGGGGCTCTGGCAGGACTGCTGCCAGAGCTCATGATGGTGCTGCTGAACGTGGATGATTCAGCAGCCGGTGCAGCAGCAGTGACACATACTATCTACTGACGAGGAAGCAGATGGTCATTCCAGTTTAAATGTTGCCCACATGTGCACACAACTCGCTGAACTCTTGAAGGTGGACGGTCAAGCCGGGAATGTGGTAAAGCCTTCAGAGTACCCATTCCCTATTGAGCCAGCAGGATACAGGGGAAGCAGATGCTTTGATAATCTGCAAGACCCAGAGTTGCCAATGCTTTCAAGATAGGAATGAATGCCCAGAGGTGAAGCGATGAGGAGCATACAAACTTAGGTGCTGCTGGGCAACATCAGCGCTGTTGTGTTCATGCTGGCACATGGCCTCTGTTGTTGTAGCTATGTGCAGCAGCCTCTTGACATTAGCCTCAAAGTGCTCAGCTGTTGTTTGTGATGGGTTGTTGTGCTGCTGTTGCTGCTGTTCGTGCATTATATTGGGTCTGTGACTGCTGATGCAGTGCCCTGAAGGTGGTACTCAACCCTGGTGGGCAACGCTGGATAAGGCAGCTACTGGGCCTGGCAGAGATGTGGTTCTCTGCTAGGCTAGCTCGAGCAAAGACAGCGACAGAAGTAGGGTGGCAATCGACTGTGCCACATTGCAGAAAGGCATAGTTTGGCAGCAACAACCTTCCTTTTCAGATCGCCTGATCTGTCTGTGTATAACTCTATAACCTCAGCTGTACCTTGAGCTACTTGGTGCCAGTGCCACCAGCCAAGCTGTCAGAGAGGTCTCATGCTATTAGTGCCACACTAGTACTGTGGCGAGGAAGATGTGATGCAGCAAGACACAGCGTGGCACCATCTTATTCAGCACTAATGTGAGCAGCAACCTGCTATGCCTATCAGTGTACATGATGTTTTGGCTTGCAGGTCATGATCTGCTCTGATCCTGGGCCGGAGCAGGTCAGCTTGCTTTCCAAATTTGCAACACT
>LWCB01004457.1:0-14301 GCA_001630525.1 Coelastrella sp. M60 | reverse complement strand
GCCATATGGAAAGATGCTGATTCATCAGTTTACTTCACTCAGGTTACCCAGAAATGAAGCCCTCTGCGGCTCTGTCAATACTATTCAGGTGACAGCAACTTGCTGGATCATCCAATGATTGGCAGTAGACTGCCAGGCACTGCCGCAGCGCATATTATGTTGCAGCATTGCCTTGAAACATCGCTACCTATCAAAGGGGTTCACACCGGTAAGGAGCCAACTAAGTAACTCATGGGGGAAGGGACAAACAAACCCATTCTGATATGATGATACCAGAATCAATCTGTAGGATCTGCGTGTTGATTTTCCCAACCATCATCAGTTACACTGTGCTTCTTCTGATGCTTCGAAGATACCTTGCAAGATCTCTGTGCGTCACACTTTGCACCTGGCAGGGCCCCAATGATTGCAACGCTTGAGCACGCTTAGTGCACAGGCTGATCTTGGCCTGGCCGGGCCGGTAACAACCGAGAGGAAGAAGAGCATCCTAGCACTCACAAATCATGACAACTTGCAGCATATGAGTGCCACAATATTGATCATGACAACTTGCAGCATATGGGTGCCAGATTGTCGATCGGCAGATCTGTTGAATGCTTGGCTAGTTGTCTTTGCCAAATGAACTGCAGCAGCCTGAAAGGAATGATGACCAGCAGCATATAACTAACCCTCGATGCTGCTAGTAGGTAGGGGTGACTTGCCAATTGGTGTTTTTGACAGTGCAACAACACTAGCTTTGCAATGGCCAATAGCTGTGCTGCAAGCCAGCTTGCCTGCTCCTGATCAAGGTCAGTATGGGCATCAGCTGACTTCAATCTGCAGTGCAGTACTCAGTGTCGTGGTCTCTTGCTGCTGGTGCCGCCGGCTGTGCTGCAGCTACTGCTGTAGCTGCTGCTGCTGCACTCGCAACATGTGTGGATGACCCACTAGAAGGTAATTCAGCACTGCTGCTTACTCCCGGGGTCTGCAGGGCAGCAGCAGCAGCAGCAGCAGCAGATGCCATGATGGCAGAAAACTTTGAAGACATTGGCTCCCATCAGAGAACCATCTTTGCTTTCAACAACTTGATGCTCATCACCTCTTTACTTGATTACAGTACTGCTTTCTTCTTGCATGCAATCTGCGCAGATTGGCTGCGACAACAATAAGCTAAGAGAAGTGGTTCACCCGGTGATGTGGCTCACACAGTGTCGATTCCCTTCCAAATTCATCGTAGTGACGTTTCCCAGAGGCACGTGAGGAATCGGCTGCCAAGGTGGCCGGACACTCTACAAACGCCTGACTAGTATCAGTATGCTACACCTCGACCTAGCTGGTCAGCATATCTGAAACCAGGAGACAGCAGGAAGTGTCTCCTGCTGTCTCCTGGTTGTGTAGTTTATATATATATGAAGCAGGAAGTGACATGCGATTTCAGGAAGCCTTAAGCTTGCAAAGCAACCATTGCAAGTTGCCAATCACAAGACCAACATCGTATACTTGCAGCAAGAAGTGGAGTGTCTGCTCAACAGCACTGTCTTCAATAGCAGTCACGTCGGAGAAAATGCCTGGAACTATTGAGAACTTGAAGTAGCTACCGTGACTGAGTTCATCTGGTTTTACCCTTGGAACCCTGCCGAAATTGAGCAGTGCTTCTATGTATTCAATAGTTGCAGCAGCCAGTGGTACACGATGCTAGAAGTGACTCCTTTAATTTAGTGCAAAGACAGTGTAGTGCAAATGCCATTTGCCATGATATGTCTTAGCTGCCTCCATCAGAAGCAAGTAACGTGGTGCTGTTGCTGCCACCCCCGTTTTCAAATGCAGTAACGCCGTCCAGAAGACAGAGAGTAGTGCAACAAACTTGACCAGTTGGCAAGCCTACTGTTGCATAGGCAGCACTTCAGCAGTCGGTAGATCTACAGAATGGTGACCTTACCATTATGATGCACAAGATGGCAGCAGAAACATCACACCTGTTAGCATGTCAGTGATCTTCAGTGGTACGTCGCTTGCATGAAGCAGGGATGGCGAAGGTGGGATGGGTCAATGAACTTCATGAAGATAACAGCGAAGCAGCGCTACATTTGCGTTAGTTTTTTTACTGTGACTGCTGTGCATGTTGACCAAGGATCACTCTGACCAGAGTCAACAAGCTGGGATGTTGGGTGACCACTGTGACTTGCAACTCGAATGCACGCTACGCAGCATGGAATCTGGGTAAGGAGACGCAGTGTGCTCCATTGTCATGGCTGACATCCTAAACACCGTGAACACGCACGTGCAGGCAGGCCCCTGGGGTGTTGGGTGTAGTTGCCAGCATGGTGGCAACTGTACCTTCTCGGAGCTGTGATCGTGTGGTTTGAGTCCTGTACTAGTCAATGTCCGGTCATGACATGCACCATCTGTTCGAGTAGCACCAATACTGAATTCGCGCACCTCTGGTTCCTAGATGCTTCCAAGTACACACTGCAACAATAGAAACCAAGCATTTTTTGGGTTTCTATCTGTCCGGCAAGTCAAGCATAGGTCTATTTACCAGCGGACCAGACAGGAATAATCAAACCGGCACTTGATGACACATGTCGCTGATAGAGATCTGGTGAGAAATATCTGCTGTTTAGAGGTGGTAGACACAATCAAATCCCAGATCAACAGCCTCGTGGGTGCATCCCTTATCAAGTGCTGAACTGCCTGTGGCTCCTGTACTGCAGACAGCAGACATCTTGGAGAATGTAGCGTCTCTTGCACTCAAGGCCCGCTTGAAAGACTGCAGGTCTGTAATAGCCTCTGTATCGTGCGATACTTGGTCTCTCATAGCCGGAAGAGTGAATGGTGTCAAGATAGTTGGTGAGGGCTGGAGAAGCCCATTGAATTTGACAGCACAGCTTCTTGAGGTGAGCGCACACAATCGCAATGTCAGTGACCGCTGCAACCGGCACCTGACTCATCTAATGCTAATCGCAAGTTACTTACGAGCTGCTGGCTAATCAGACATGCAGAGTCAGCCACATCCACCAAGGCTGCAAGGAAACTGACTTTGTACGTGCACTGCTGTCGAGCTGCAAGCCGTGTGTCAGGCCATTGCTCTTGATTGTCAATACATGTAGTACCTAAGGACAGCAACAGCTGCTGATCGCACCATATCAGTGTTGACGAAGAGTTAGTGTGCTAGCATCAAGCTGTCTAAGTCTCAGGTTCTGCTTTTTGCCCTTTGCTACACTGCAGGCAACAGTTGGTGAAGCCACCATACACCCCACAGCAGTGCTATTGAGACAACAGATTCAGCTCACAAACGTACCAGTAGGCACAGCTCATGTTGTCTTCAGTGGTAAAGACTTTGGAAACTTTCTTGTGCATCCTTTGATAACAGAAGCAGTGAAGACAGCATACAGGTCAGTAGACACTTGCCATGGCTCGTAGCATAGGCGGTGAGAGGAGTGTTCAAGGATATCGTGCAGATGCTGCACAACTAGCAGTCACTGCAAATGGAAGAGCTCTTCCAACAAAGCAGCAAGAAGTGATAGGCATTCCATGCCTGCCAGCAATCATGCATGCTTTGTTGTGGTCCAGATGATTTGAACTGGCAGCACACAAGCAGCAGGCAGCTTCAGCTTGCGTTATAGTATATGTGGTCCATTTGCTTGGCAAGCTGCACATCTGCTGCCTATTTCATTCACATTTTGGAAGCCACTGCATGACAGCAGGTGGTAGGAAAGACCTCTTCATAATATCTCTGCCCACGACATATTGTGCCGTATTGCTTGCTGTTTCTGCAGGGTCATGCTTTTGCGTTTGATCAGCATTCTGTTCGTATAGAGCCTCCTGCAGCCCATCCATTAGCAGGAAGAATAGAGTTTGCAGGAACATGAAGGGGAGACGGGCAGAGGTACCAGGTCAGGATACTGCTGAATCACCTGCATTGATATTAGCTGCTTCCAGTGGTGGTTGAATGATCTGCTGTAGGTCACACCCTTACTGCTTTATCATAAGGTGTACTGGAAGCTTTGTGTATAGGGAGTTGCTGTGGTCCCAATCAGTATCAGTAAAATGTTACGGGCCATGTTTTGCTTGGATTCATTTGCTACTGCACATGTTGTTGCGCACTTGTGCTGTGCTTGCAAGGCTGCTCAATGTTGCGAAAAAGAAGCAGCACGCATTCTGCAGTTGCTCAATAACAACAGCGTAAAGGTCCATGAGTATTAACACATATATATAGCTCATATGATTGGAACACTTGCAATGTGATAGCACACAAGCAGATAGGGCAACTGTCACATGCTACTAATCTTTCCTCAGTAGCCAGGACTTTATTGCTTGATGTTCTACCTCTGCTGGTGTAACATGTGCTCAGGTGGGGTTGCTTCCTGTCACTGGTGGTGTTGCCTTTGGGAGAGGAGTGCAGGCACATGCAGTGCCTTTGAGCATAGGAGCTAGATCAAGTACGCACGCATCTGCCAGGTGTAACAGTGACCAGGCGCACTGTCAGCTTGCAAGTACACCTGCTGATACTAACTGCCTGTCACTGCAGTACAATGGACCATGGCTGTCTGCTCTTTATGACTGACCAGCGTATATGGGAAGCTCTGTTAAACCATCTGTTATTGTTGCTGATCTGAAAGTGTAAATCTACAAGTTCATTATTTACAACATCATTGGAGATACCGTCAAGCTCAGTCATAGAACCAGATTCTATCACAAAAAATCAGAGACATCTTTAAAGGAAGTCTTCAAGTCTAAAGTTTAGACCCTGCGCATTGATCACTAAGCCAGTGTATATGCCGAAGGATGGCAGTGCACAACTGGGGTCGCCACCCCATGCCCCCAAGGTAATTACAGTTGTATGCTATGGTGCTTAACTACAGGTAAACTGGTTGGAATGAGTCGCAGAAGGTTTGAAGCCTGCTACATGTCCCCGGAATGTAGCTGGGCCAGCTTCTTCTTTGGGTGGCGGCCCCTTGGGAGCAGCAGTTGCTTGTTTTATCAGCCCGCATTGCATTCACTCTGCTGCATGAGCCAAACTTTCTTTCACGTGTGATGACTAGCTGTATAAGAAACTTTGAAGGAAGCACACACAAAGCATTGCATATACATGAAGAGGAAAGAACATGGTTATGCATCGTGTAGCTAGGGCCGCTACTACTGTGCTTGCTATGTTTCTTATATAGCACTGGTACTACCACTCCCTGTAAGCTGACTCAGCTCAGAGGTAACATGCTGAAGTACTTTCTTTTCCACAAACACCAATATCACCATTTATTAGCTGCACACAGTGCGACAATTGCCGGTTAGTAGCTTGCCCCAACAGCGGTGTCCAGTACCATAGTAAGCGGCGGCCCATGGATGTGGTAACACTTGGGTACAGAGCTTCGCCACCAAATTGCAGATACAACTGTGATTAGGAGACACCCACTCCGGCCACGAGGCCTTGGAAATGAAACAATCGAGTTTGAAAGTTACATGAGTAACTTTAGCCCGTTTGACGAGCCAAGGACAGGCTCATTGGGCAGGGAAACCGCATTCTCTTACGGCACAACCCACATTCGCCTCCCACAAGAGGATCAGGCATTGGCTATGATTGTGACTAGCAAGCAGCGGGTGTTTTATGTACCCCATCGTCCCACTTGCACTTAGTAACACCTTCATAATTCATATGACTGTCCCTGTTATGCATGCATCATCATCATATGTCATATAACATGTTGTACAAGGGCTCGAGCATCTCTTCACCACGTGGTGCACTGGATAATTGAACCAACTCAGACATATCATCATCATAACTGTCACTCACACTGTGACTCCCTGAATCACCATCAACAGGGGCTGCAGCGAAAGGCTCAGCCTGCAGCTTGAGCACTGAGTGCACAAAGCTGGCCACAACCACCTGCTTATGGTGATTCAGGATGTCACACATGTTGCCACCACACTCAGTCACAAGGCCAGCGAACCGCTGCCGGACCTCATCATACCGTGGACATTCAAGAAGCACATGCTTCTCATCTCCAATCCAACCAGGCAACACCCTACACATGTCCTCAAGGTCTGCAGACGGCGCCTCAACCAGGGGTTGCCGTATGCACCACTTGCATGCTCTGCCACCAGACGCCCTAGACCTGCCACACCATCGACCAATCACCACTTGCAGCTGATGACAACCCAGCCTGAAGCGCATCAAACTTTTCAAATGACCAGGAGGTATATCACATGCATCATGCACATTTTTGGCAGCCTTAAAAAACATTCTTTGACATCCAGGATACATACGGTTGTTCAACACCAATCGGCTGGCTGGGCCAGCTATACTACTACTACCAAATACCCTTTAAGGGGTTTCACCCATACGGGCCAGCTGATGGCTCATGGGGACACAAGTTAGGAACATGCCGGCTGATTCAATCAGCCACTAAACAGAACTGAACAACATCACATCACATGCAGCTCCTCATCTTCAGAAAACAACTCAAGCTCAAAATAAGAAACTGACTCAAATTGAACCTGAGCATGCATGTAAAAAACCATCAACATCCGATGTTTGGCAAAGGTGACATAACCTCTTGTTTTGCAGGCAAAAACTGCAAGTGAATTACTCCTGCACATAGTCAATCTCACCATATGATCAGGTATCATCTTCCGCAAAAAGCAAGACAACGATGTCTGACAACCAGAGATCAACACACAGCAAGCAATCACAAATAGAGCCCAGGGCATGTACATACAGGGAACAGGGGTTCTGGTACATTTGCTCCTAAACTTGCCGACTCATTCACATGGTACGTAATGTAAACATAAGTAAGAAGAGCTTATACACCAGATCCTGCAGAACTGTTACTGTCAGGAGACGGGACCAACAGCATTGGTACTGCTGCTGAAACACAAAGCCACATGCATACACTCTAGGGCAAATGTTGTTGCAAACTGATGTTCATCTCAACACTGAATCCTACAGCAAATGCAGATACAACCAACCTTGTGCTACCGACTTTAGTAAACCGGCTCAGACTGTACACGCATAGCTGACCGTGACGCATAGTGCAAACACCGCCTACATGATATAGTATACGGCATATCATGGTGCTTGACCATGCTTTACTACAAGTTACCCCTTAAGGGTTTATCACCCGTAAGGAGCCAACACATGGCTCATGGGGGTAAAACATATAGCAGAAGACGATGCATAGCCCAAGTTCAACCTGAACATATGCAAGACGCAAACCATCAAAATCAGAACATCAACATGAATCGCCACAATCTGCAGCCACTGTACCATCAACAACCCAAGCTCAGGTATAACTTCATATATATCCTCAGTTGAACTTTCTGCAACAACTACTGCGGCAACATCTGATAGCTGAGAGGCAACCAAGAGTATGCAATCACAAGTAGAGCCCAGGCGCAGCCTCCTTTTCTCCATCTTTCTGCTCTTCGCTGCTCTCATCTGCGTCTGAGTCATCTGACACGGCGTCAAGAGCATCCATGATCTTGGGCCTGAGGGGTGCAAAAGCCAACAATCAGCAGTAAGCAACCTTCTGTACTGCAGCAGCAACCTGGGGCAGTTGACAAAGCGTAACACAATCCAAAACAAAGTGCCTCATACATATACCTTGCTTTTGACATCCTGTTGCTGCTTGATGTTGCTTTGAGAGTAAGGGACCTGACACTGCTGCAAGGTTCCTGAGCAAGCCTGATGGAGAGTCACAAACAGTATATGACGTACACTACAGCAAATGTAGGCGCTCATTAGAAGCTCTTCGATGGCACATTGTTTTGAGCACACCGTTACACTAGAAATGCTGGTACTCTCAGCCTGCGCATGGCAGTTCGCCAGTCGCTGTTCAAATCGCTCCCGGAATCGGCACTACGCAGTGTAATCTACGCTGCCGGACAACCTTGTGGCTCCTATTACATCATTAATAACACCATGGCGTAAACGTTCTTTCGTGAACTTCAGATTGCAGGCGCCATCAATGGACAATGACAGACAGAACAACGACTTGTCAAAGGCGCTCCGTGTGAATTGCAGTACCACTTGCCCCTGTTGTCATTAAGCATCACCACCTACTAACACACCTAAGTCAATTACTTGAATCTTGCCGAACACATTGGTTCCGTGTGCTCACCTACTGAACTGTTGCCGAACCATAGCTTGCAACTGGAGTGCAAGTTAGGGCCAGCTTCATCAAGGCAAAACAAACTATATCAGCAAGAGAACAAAGGTACAGCCGAGATTCAGCCAAGTTGGCATTGTCGCTGCCGCTGTGACCGTGCACATCTTATGAGACTTCTCCCGGCGACAATGCGCAATCGACGTACGGTTGTGCTGTACAGTGCTATGCCTACTGTGCTATGTTTATTTGTACCGAGTTGGTATGCTAAAACTGTTGTTATAAACAGCACACTGTGTGCAGGTGTGTCTAGAGATGTTCATTGAGGCTGTTGCAGGCAAGGTGTCAGAGCACACGATGTTACTTGGCTCAGATCCATCTTTAAGGTAAGCATGTTTTCATACAGAGTTGCATGTGCCATAGTGCCTGATCAACGTCATCTGAACTGCTGCAGCAATGGCATTTTTCAGCAGCTGTGCCTTTGTTGTTGATGCATGGAGTTGGGCTGAAGCAGCTCAGGTGATAGATTCATGTTTGAACCGAAAGAGCTGTCAAAGATCTGTCTTTCATTGGATGTGAAGCGCATGTCGCTGCTCTGGGGTTTCATTGCTGCTGTGCATGGTGTCTTCCTGCTTTAGCCAAATGGTCTCTTTGGCTGACAGTTTGGAGCAGCTGGACAAGAGGGAAGGTTGGTGCGATGCCTGGAGGGTTGATGTGAAGGCCTCTGCAAGCTGTGTTCTGAAACAGTGGCCACCACAACGCGTTGCACAAGCAGCACGGCAGGTGGGCCGAGCTCAGTATCTGGCTTCTGTCACTGCTGTTATGCCTGTTTGCAGCTGCCGCACAGGTGCTATTGTGTGCAACATGTTGGGTGGACTCCTGCTTGCACATCACAGGACTGGTTACTTGGTCTGATATTGTGAAGACCGCGCTTGCTGGTCACTGCTTGCCTGTGCCCCTGTGTCCCTGCAGATTGGTTCAGAAGTCCAGGCCAGTGTCATTTTGAAGGACATGCTAGGCGGTCCAGTCCCTCTCATGGCACTACCCCTGTATCAAAGCTTCGACCCCCAGGGCTACAGCTCCATGGTCACACCCTACGCTGGGCCCTCCCTCACCCAGTTGCGCATCGGCCCTTGGTCCCAACTGAGCTGTGATGAGCTGGTGGTCAAGTGCAGGAGGCTGGCGGCATGTGGAGCGACAACGCTGACATTACTGGAGGATGTGGTGAGTGACAACTGTTGATGCCTAATGTTGTGATGCTGTTGGTCAGCACCTTGAGCAAGTATTGCATGGCACTTTGCTTCGTCTATGGGCTTGCATCGCTAGTGCTGACCTGTCTCCGCATTCCTTGCTGCAGCCTGCTCATCATGGTGGACGCAAGCTGCACAGAGATATCAAGCCTGATAATTACTGCTATCATGAGAAGACTGATTTGTTCCTCTTGATTGACTTTGGTGGGCTCTGCTCTGACAATAAGAAGGCCTGGTTCAGCATGCAGGACTGGAGGTGGGTGGTGGGGTGTTGTCTGCTGGATGTGGGACTGGAGGCGGTTTTGTCTGTCTGCTCTGCACAGTGTTGCTGTTGCTAATCCATATGTCTGTGCTGTGACCCCTACTCCGTCTCCCAACGTCATGGTTGCAGGTACGTGGACGCACATCTTGCAGCCCTTGATGCCCAGGGGATGCCGGCTCTGTTCAGCTCTGAGGGTCAGCGCCATCACACCCACCCCAGCATGGACCTGTACATGCTGGCACTGACAGTGGTGTATTTGTACCTGGGAAAGCTGCCAGATGATATCAATTTGATGCTGTATGATGACCACAACATGGCCAAGTATGTGGCAGCAGTACGTGACTTCTCCTGGGAGAAGTGTGAGGAGTTGAAGAGCATGCCACCAGACATGAGGCACTGGCTGCTGTTGCTGTTGGCAAAGGATCCCTCCAAGAGGCCTCAGTCTGCGAAGAAAGCTCTGGGCCACCGTTGGCTGGCAGAGGAAGCGGAGCTGGTTGATGATGTTGTGGACGAGGCTGTCAAGGATTGGGAGGACCTGCATGCTGCGATTGCTGAAGCCCTGTGTCCAGCAGAGAACCGCGGCTGCAGCAGCAGTATTGTGGCAGGTGCCTGCAGCAGCAGCCCCTCAACAGCATCAGTCAGTGATGTGGCCGTACTGCTCTCCAGCAACTCTGGCAGCAGCAGTGAGGGTCGTGTTACCAGTGTCAGTGGCCTGCAGCAGCTCGGACAGGTTCAATCTACACTAGTGGAGCATGACAGCGGGAATGCCAGCTTGATACCTGCAGCAGCCAGCTTTGAAGACCAGCCCTGTAGCAGTAGCAGCAGCAGCAGCAGTGACCGCTTGGAGCAGCTTATGCTCAATCGCGCCAGCTGCAGTGGTTGTGAAAGCAGTGGTGTGCAGTCATTGCCACAGCACAGGGAAGGCAGTAGCAGCTGCCATCCAGCTGGCAGCTGTTCTGTGGTAGCAGCTGAAGCGACCTCCCCAGGGCAAATTGCTTCATCAGCTGTCAGCGGTGATCATAGCTCAGAGTGTATTTCCTTGGCCAAGGCTTGCAGCCTGCTGGCAGGACTGATCTGCAGCTCACTCGCCTCCAACGAGCAGCAGCAGCAGGTTCATTGTGCTGTCCTGTCACAATTGCTGCCACAATTGCTGCCGCACTGCAGCCACGGCAGTGACGTAGTAATCAGCCATGGCTGCTGCAGCGACCGCTGGGGTGTCAGCAGCAGCAGCAATCACAGTAGTATCTGCTGGAGTGCAGAGGCATTGCTGCAGCAATGGAGCGCCAGCAGCACCACCAACCACCCAGCAACAGCATGTTTGGCTCTGCCTCTTCAACAACAGCAGCAAGCGCTCATTTGTGGCGCCCCTGCACCTTTGGTGCCATCACCCAGCAGCAGTCATGGCAGTATAGAAGTGTCACCTGTCCATGTCGTCTGCTGCTCTATGCCTTGTGAAGAACATTCGGATGCTGCTGCTGTCGCCGGTAGCAGTGATGGTGGCAGCCGCAACAAAAACATATTGGCCACACCAGCATGCAGGCGGGCACTGACCTGCCTATTTCACAAGGCACGACATGTCAGACGCAGGATCAACAGTATATTCAAGAGGTTTGTGCGGCAATGAAGACAAAGTCAGGGCAATGCAGCAGCACTGAGCAGCCAGCAGACTGTGTGGACCCAGCAGCAGCATGTCCTTGTGTAAGCCTCCTCACACTCCTCGCGTATCAACCAGCTGTGGTGTGACACTCTCTGTCTTGTACAGCCGGGCGGGGGAAAGCGCGTGCCTGCACCCAGAAAATGTCAGCATATTGCACGACGCACATGCAGCTGCTCTCATCACACTAACTGACGGTATTGTTGCTTGGCAATGGTGCTGTTGGGCTGGGGCAGTTTGTGGCATGATTGCAGGGTTGCAGTTATGTCGTCGTTTGGTGCATGCTCAGCTGTTGCTAGTGCACAACCAACTGTACTGTTGGGCCTCATAATGTTACGTTACAGTGGGCTAGTAGTAGTTGTGTATGGCAGGCCTTGGAGTGCTTGCGTGAATCAGGGGAGGCAACCGAACTGTTGTTGCTGCTCAGCTGCTCTGCAATGCAATACATTTGCACAGGGATTGTTACACAGTAGCAATACGCGCATTTCTCAGGTGCTTAGCCAGCTTGCAACTCCAGGAACATGCTGTTGCTATTGATGTAATGATTACTGTTCCTTCAAGATGGCATGTCTGTTGGTGGTAGTGTAGGTGATTCTTGCCATCTGATCCATTGGGTTTGCTCTGTCCCAACTAATGTGTGTCTCAGCCTGCACATGAGGCTAGCTGAGACACTGCCTCTGTGTTCTGGCCTGCCTGCTGAAGTTAAGCAGGTATGGTAAACGTTATTGACAAGCAGGCATGACGGTTCAGTCACTAGAACTCAGCGAGTGGATGCCTATGTTCAGCTGTTTGCGCTTGCCAATTGGTCGCTGTCACAATGGTACTAGTACTGTGCGGCCGTTATTGAACAGGATACATATATATATAAACTACCCATCAGCCATAGCAATGACGCCATCGGCCCCGCGCCCCATTTCAGAAGCGGACAATACATGCAAGGTGCTTCCAGCATTATGCTCATAAACATTCCTAATCTTCCATGCATTCATGAATTAATATTGAACAGGATACAGGTGAACAAGCAAGCCCTGATTGCAGCAAGGTAACAATACGTGTCACCTAGACGTGCCACAGTGCCACAGTGTGAGGGGCGAATCCAGGGATGTGCTGAGCATTGACACTGAATGGCAGAGTACTGCAGTCACACGCTCCACCAATGCATTGCGAATCCACAGTTGCACAACAAATCTATGCAGCCTTCTGCAGCAAGTCACCCCTACAGGCGTTGGATCAACTTAAAGATACAAGGGCCTAAACCCGCTCAGACCGTACATGCAAAGCTCACTGTGCAGACACCGCCTACATGATGTAGTATACGGCTTATCATGATGCTTGACCATGCTTCACACACATGTGTTTACACAATCCATCTCCAACTGGGATGCAGCAAGGACGATGATGATCGTAGGGCCTACAGCTGCTGCTCAGCATGCTACCATAGTACCCAAGCATGGTAGAAAAAGCATGCTACCATATGGTGAAAAAAGCATGCTAAGGTCCTGCTGCCACAGCAACAACGGCTGGTAAGACATGTGCTTGCAATGCAGGTGACCTGCAAACCTGTAACCACTCTTTCATAGTAATACTTACTGCTACCATATGCCATAGCACCTAGTGCCACCGACCTCCACCTTTCCACTCGTTCATGCCCTTCCTCAGGTCTGGAGGATATTGCCAAACACCAATCTGGCTACAAGCTGCTGCGGATTTGCTGAATCTTCTTACACTCTTGTTTGTGATGAGACCAGCTGTCTTTCTGACACTTCTTGCTGCAGTACCTTGCCACCTTACACCCTCCACATACAGAAGCTTTGCCTGACACCAGCTGGTACTCGCTAAGCCTTGACAAGCACAGACATGTAGATCTGTTGCAGCAGAAAGGTACAGGAGCCTCCGACAAGAAAGATAATATGCAATTCTGCAACAGCTGGCAGTAGAACTTGATTTCAGCAATGGCGTTAATACTATTAATACTATTAATGGCATCAGCTGCACCGCTGTGCTGATGCTCCTGGGCAGATACCTGAGGGCCACCTGATCCAGCTCTACTGACCCCGCCACTCAATCCAACACAAACAGCAGCAACGACTGCTTTCAGTGACTTGTCCTGGCTGCTGCCTCTGGTTGCAGTGTATATGGCATCAGGAATTTGTTGGTCACTCACTGAATTTTGTGAGCTTGCAAGGTCACAGTCTGCCAGGATGGTTGGGCCATGACACTGCAGGCCTTGCAGGTCTTTGCATTGCTGCTGAGCATGATGAATGCCCTGCCTGGGAAGCTGCTGCTGGGTATTCTGCCCAGGGTCCTTGATACAGTCACCGGATGCTGAAGCACGTGCACGTGCTGCATCATCATGCTGACTCGTCATGGCATAATTACCGATCCTGCGATTCTTCCAGGCTAGCATACGTTGCAGCACATCACTTGTCACACCCACCATTCTGAGTACTGCCACCAAAGAGGTTGGTGTGCTGAACAACAGTGCTGAAAGTGATGTCTCAAGTGCAGCTGTAAGAACACCGTCTGCAGGACAAGTGGTATTTTCTTTGACTGCTGCTATGAGCTGTGTCACAGTTTCATGCTCAGACTTCAGTAGGTAGACAGCAGCGTGCAAGACTCTGAGCATCAGCACATAAGGGAGGCTGGAGACAAAACCTCCCTGTAGAGCCCCAGGACTCCGGGCGCTGTTGTCATCAGTCTTTAACGTTCACTGCTTTAACTAACAGGAGAGTAGTCGACTTGAGCCTGACTAGTCTCTGTAGTAGCAGTTCAGTTTGGGCTCTACGATTTCACAGGATCTTACGTAAACTTAAGCTGGTAGGTACACGAGCTAGCAGTGAAAGATGATAATGTTACAAACACAAGGTTGATCACAACAAGATCAATCGTACGTTTTCTCCCTCCTCTTGCCTGAGGCACACGCGGGGTATCTATGCTGCATGCGGACATGTCACGCAGTAACAATGTCATTCTAGAAACATCCAGACAAACCAACAACTGGATGACTCATCAAAACAAATACAGAAACAACTGTGCAGAACGCACATGCTGCAA
>LWCB01004450.1:0-14035 GCA_001630525.1 Coelastrella sp. M60 | reverse complement strand
CATACTGTTGCCTGTCTGTATGCTGAAGCACCTGGCCTCAATCAACTTCATTGGAGCAGATGTGCCGGTCCCAGATTGCTTCACTTGTCGGTTCTGTTGTGATGTGTTGCGTGTGAGTTTCTCTTATCAACGTCCTGCTATGGTCATTGCTGAACGTACTCGTGTTTGTCTGTTGCAGGAGACGGATGAGCTGATGTTGCTGTCTGATGCTCTTGATCAGCTGGCTGGAAGTTTACAGGAGCTGCAGGCAGTGGCACTGCACTTACAACAGCAGCAGCAGGGCACAGACCCTCAGCAGCAGCAGCAGCAGCTTAAAGCAGTACAGAACCTACCACCTGCACCAGCAACTGCAGTCTCAAGCACTGCAGCAGAGTTCAGCAGTCAGCTGCAGCAGCTGTTGGTGATATCTGCCAAGCAGGTGACAGCACTCTCAGATGCAGCATTACTGAACTTGTTGGCAGTAGCTGTCGTGGTGTTGACGCCTTCTGCAACTCAAAGCAGCAGCAGCAGTAGCCTAGCAAACAGAGAAGCAGCAGTAGCATCAACAGCAGCACGTGCTGCATTATCTGAGCTGGCACAGCGGCCAGAAGTAGCAGAAGATCTGGATCCCAATCAGCTCACATCACTCAGTGTTGTGCTGTACAGGCTAGGCAAGCAGTGGGGCCTTGCTGCTGCTGTCCCCAGGAACCTGATACTTTCGATGTACCAGAGGTTGCAGGATCAAATCCAGGCGTGCACAGCATCTCAGTTGGCCGTAGTGTTTTGGTGTCTTGGGGCACTTGGGGTCCCACCTGGGCCGGCGTTGCTTACTGCAGTGTTACAAGCAGCGACAGCGGCAGTAGCCGCTGGCCAGTTGGATGGTTTGGGCATCAGGCGGTTGTCTGCTGTGTTGATGAGACTGCAGCCTTATCTGGCAGCTGCTGGCAGCAGCAGCATTGGCCAGGTTGCATCATTATCAGCAGTAGTAGCAGCAGCACCCAGACATCTTAACAAGGCTTGCAATGCTTTGGAAGGTTTCCTTGCAGCAGCGTCACGATATGCCGTTCATTGTAGCCAAAGTATGAGTAGCAGCATGGGCTCGCAGAGTCAACAGAGGGGGGCAGCAGCAGCAGCTGCTGCTGATAGCAAGCTGCTGCTGTCTGTGGCACAACTTTGTAGCTGCTATGGTCATGGATTGCAGCATGATCAGCTCACGGCAGTCATAGCAGAACAGCTAATGACAGCAGCAGCAGCACCACAAGGTGCTGTCTCCTTGCAAGATGATAGTAGTCTGTCTGAGGCAGCAGCAGCAGCTGGCTGTTTGCTTCCTTACTGGCACAATGCATTGTCATCTCAGCAGCAGCAGCACTTGGTCAGTGCTGTCTTGGGTGCATTGCAGCCACAGCAGCAGCCAGCGGCAGGTGGCAGTGACATGCATTGGTCAGCTCCACATGCATTCCTTGCTGCTGCTGCTGAAAGCTGTAAGTCGGCAGCAGCAGCAGCAGCAAGAGCTGATCCTGCACTCTTGTCAGCACTTGATCTCTGTACTCAACAGTTGCTATTGCAGCAGCAGCAGCAGCAGCAGCAGCCCCTTCAGAAAAAGTTCTTGCAGTGTTGTATCCAGCTGATAAATGCTTACTCATGTGTTGACTCCAGGCAGTCACAGCAGCTACAAGAGCTGTGTACTGCGGCAGCAGCAGCAGCAGCAGCAGCAGGTGATAATGTAGCAGCAGTGGACCTGGCAGCAGCGATGAGCCATCTGCAATCTCACAGCTTACAGCAGCAAATGCACAAGTTACAGGCAGAAGTACTGAGCGAAGAGAGGCTGAGACAGTTGTCAGTTAGGTGAGTGATATCAGAAAGGCTGCGTGATATTAGAGAGAGTGAGAGAGGGAGGAAAGCCCCATTGACGAGCAGCAGAAGGATGGGACCTCAGGTCATTCTAGTGCATCAGCATACTTTGCAAGTCCCAGCCTTTATTACATGACATCTTCCGTATGATTACAATGGCTGCTGAACGCTGGTTTCAGCGCTTATGGAAGATATGGTTGCTTATTAGAAGCCCATCACACATGCATACATCATGAAGTACCGTAATCACTGCTGCTGCTACTGCTGCTGCTTCTTTGCCGTTGTTGTTTATCCCCATTGTGCAGGTCACTCCTGCAGTTGTCAGCCACTGGTGGTCCAGCTCGTGATGCTGCAGTACAGCAGCTAATACAGTACAGCAGCACAACAGATAGACTAACAGTAGATACAGCTGTGGACATGTTGGCTGTTCTGACACAACAGCTAGAGTCAGAACAGCAGCAGCAGCAGCAGCAGCAGCAGGGGCAGGGAACTGTAGTACAGCAGTCTTCATCATCAGCAGCAGCGGGAGAAGGGGCAGTAGGTATGCTACAACAACAGTGTTTGTTGTGCCTAGATGTTATTCAGCGCTCTTCTAGGGAGATTCTACCTCAGCATATTGTCCCCCTGCTGATGTCACTCCTGCAACTGCAGCAGCACATGCAGCAGCAGCAGCAGCAGCAGCAGCAGCAGCAGCAGCAGCAAGTGCAGTATCAGCAGCTTCACCGTGAGGTGGTTGCAGCAGTAGCTCTACAGGTAGAAGACTCGGTACGGTATTTGCTACCACAGCAGATAAGTGATACTGTGAGACTACTGGCACTCCTGCACACAAGCAGCAGCGGCAGCAGCAGCAGTCGTCAGCTGCTGGGTACGGCCCTTAACGCTGTCGTGACAACAGTAGCCGGGAGATTACAGCAGTATAGTTTAGGCCAGTTGAGTTGGTTGCTATGGGGCTTCACAAAGCTGCGGTACAACAGATCAAAAGGGTTCAACAGTATACTGAAGCATGCCATTGACTTGGTCTCTGTTGCTGCCCGCAGCAGTGCTGCTGCTGCTGCTGCTGCTAACAAAGCAGCACTACAGCAGCAGCAGCAGCAGCAGCAGCAGGAGGATGTGGAGAGCAGAGCAGAAATCCATCAAGCAGCAGCAGCTGCAGCAGCAGGGGATGTATCAATAGAGGAAGCAGCAGCAGTCTTATGGGCAGCAGCACATGTGTCATATACTCAAAGAGACTTGACTCCACTGCTGCAGTTGATATTAAACCATCACAGTCAACCCCAGCAAGCTCAAGTCGCCTCAGTAGTGTGGTCGTATACCAGGTTGTGGCAAGCTGGGGCATTCAGGCAACAGCAGCAGCAGCAGCAGCAGATGATGATGATGCAGTGGGTGGAACAGTGGCTCACAGATCATGCTGCTGCTGCTGATGTTGGTATTGATAGCGGGGCTGATTCTGCGTTGTCAATATCAAGCATTGTGAACATTATTTGGGCTTTTAATAAACTAGGTGAGCAATGTGGAACAACAGGATTTGTCCCATAGGTCTCCCCTTTTCTCATCTGTATGATATGCACACATCTATGTATATTGACTTTTGGGGTTTTGACGCAGCAATCCAGTCTAACAAAATTACTCTGCCGCTGCCACTAGAAGAGAAAGAGAACAGAAGCAAGGTGCTTTTTGTCTTTGACATGGCATCAAGAGATGGTTTGTGTAAACAGAAAGGTCATCATCATAATATGTGGATCATGATGCATGTATTGCAAATGTTCAGCTACTGCTGTGTTACCCTGGTGATGGCCAGCCCTGCTGTGTTGTTATTTTTGCAGGTCATGTTCCAGCTGCTTCTGTACAGCAGTTGATATTGACAGCAGCACTGCAGCAACAGCAGCAGCAGTACAAACCAGCAGAGCTCAGCTGCTTCATATATTGCGTATCAAAATGGGCCACCGGCAGCAGCAGCAGCAGCAGCAGCAGCAGTGTCTTGTTGACACAGCAGGAGCGCCATCAGCTACAGCAGCAGCTGGAACAGCAGCTTGTCAGACAGCTCTCAGCAGTACTGGAGTGTACTGACGTTGATTCTACTGCTGTTGACGTTGATGGCAGGGTGAAACTGCTGGCAGCAGCAGCAGCAGCGGGTGACAGCAGCAGCAGCAGCAATGCACGATGGTCGGCAGCTGTCTACTGGGACGGGCCATCTGTCTGTAGCTGCTGTCATGGTTTAGCCAGATTGGGAATTCAGTTAAAACCTGAGACACTAGCAATAGCTGAGCAGTATATAACGCGCCTGTTACCCCTAGCAGCAGCAGCAGCAGCGTCACCAGCAGCAGCAAATGGTGCATCTGCGGTGAAGCGTGACAATGCACAGCAGCATTTGGGTTGGTTAGCACCCGCATCTTCTGCAGATCTTGCACTATTTGCTGATGCTTGTCGTCGCTGTGGTTACCAGCCAATAGAACTTGTGCAGCAGTTTAGGAGTTGGTTTCTCATGCGATATGCAAAGACAGGTCCTGGTGCTTTACTGCAGCTGATTGGTGTCACAGCACGCCGAAATGCAGCAGCAGCAGCCAAAGCAGCGATGGCAGCAGGAGTGGAAGGTGCTGGCAGCAGCAGGGTAGGTACTGCTGCTGCTGCTGCCAGCCCAACAGGCAGCAGCAGTCCCTCAGGAACAGCAAGCCCTAAAGCAACCAGCAGCAGCATTGACAGCAGCAGCAATGCATCAAAACTGCAGCATGCATTGCGGGTTGAAGCACGCCGGCAGCAGCAGCAGCAGCAGCAGCGATGTTTCCATGCGAATGCCATCACCGGGGTTTTGTTATTCCTGAGACACCTTCAAAGCAGGGATGAGCCTTTATTGCAGCAGCTTGAAGTGTTGATCAGCAATCGCCCGATATCAATGCAGCTAACAGGCCAGCAATTAGTAATGGCTATGAGTGCATTCTGGCAGTTAGGGTTTTATCCATCCAGGTGGTGGTCACATGGGCTCCGGCGACTGCTGCTGCGTCAGGTAGACCATCTGGGTGTTAGAGAATCTGTCGAGTTGTTACAAGTGTTGTCTGGGTGGAGGGCGCAGCTGCTGGATGATGTGGGACATAAGACATATCTGAATCAGTATCTGCTGCCGAGGATCATAAGGCGGCTGTTGGGTGATTTGTATGACCCAAAACGACCGCTGCCAGATCTGGCAGTAGCAGCAGCAGCAGTGGGGAGTGCCAACGCATCTTTGGCCAGTATAACAATCAGCAGTACTGATGACAGCGAGTCCAGCAGCAGCAGCAGCATTGGCATTGCCAACATCCAGCAGACAGCAGCAGCAGCAGCAGCAACTACGTCACCTGCTGCTGCCACTGCTGCCAGCAGCAGCAGCAGCGACATGATCAGCAGACTGAGTGGTCCTCAGACCGTGTCATTGTTACGTAGTATGGTATATCTCAATCTTGGTGATGTTAGTAACAAGTATTTCAGCGGCCGGCAGTTGACCAGACAGGTGTTGAAAAGATTGCAGCAGATCTGGCAGCAGCTGCCAGCAGCAGCAGCAGTAGCAGCAGCACATGCTGCAGGTCAGCTACGGTATGACATCACCAATATGTTGGATATGCAGCAGCTGCTGCCACAGCTAGTGCAGCAAAGAGATCAAGCAGGTACTGATACCATCAATGGCAGCAGCAGCAGCAGCAGCAGTAGTAGTGAGCTGCTGCCTAGTGCCAGTATGGCTGCTAATCTGTTATGGGTGTTTGCTAATGCGGGAAAGCAACCACCTCCTTCTGTTCTGGACCTTGCACTGCACACTGTTGCAGCAGCAGCAGCAGCAGCAGCAACAGGCAGTAGTGGCGGCAGTAGTGGCGGCAGTGTTCAACCAGGTGATGCTACCCCCCAACAGCAGCAGCCGCAGCAGTTGCCATTGCGTGAGATCAGCAATGTGTTATATGCTGCTGCTGTGCTGCGTGAGCAGCAACACCCGGCAGCAGTAGCACTGGTGCAGAGACTGGCAGCAGCAGCAGCAGGTGATTTCATGCGGCATCCTGACTTTGATCAGCAGAGTCAGCAACTGGCAGCCTGTCTGTTGACTTCTCAGATTCTGCCACCTCGTCTGCAAACACCGCAATCATCACAGCCTGGAACACCAGCAGTTGAACAGGCGGCAGCAGCAGCAGACTCCTTATCTTCCGCTGCTGCCAGCAGCAGCAGCAGCAGCGATGCTACCCCCTGGCTGAGTCTCCATGCTGATGTACAGCAGCGGCTGCTTCAATCCTGGCGGCGCAGCATCTTGATCAAGTCTGGCAGCAGGCTGCATCAGCAGCAGCAGGAGTTGTTGGCTTGCTGCAGGGCTCTTGGTATGAGGTGCCGGGGTAATGCAGTAACAACAGATGGTGTTGTGTGTATTGATGTGGCAGCAACAACAGAACAAGGTAAGGCATCAATGCACATCGTCTGAAATCCAACAAATCCAACAAAGAAACACAGTCTGGCAGATGCTGTAGTCTGTTGAGTTGTGTGCATGACTGGGTTTCCTTTCAGGGTGGACGTCTTGGTCTTGGTTTGCTCTTATCACCTTCATACAGCCTGACACACATCTGACAGTGTTAGAATGCTCATGCAACATGCAGCATGCACGACGTGGTGTTGAATCTTTGTTCCAAAGATTCATTCAATTGGTGTTTACTGTGTGAGTCTTATCTCATGCATACGTTTTGTCACATATGCTTGCACACCCCCCAGGTGCTCTTGTTGCCCTGGAGTTACTTGGTCCTCATAATGCCGCCCTCAACACTCAGAAACCATTTGGAGCAGCTCGCATTAAGTGGAGACTGTTAGCCGCCAGAGGATACAGAGTGGTCATCATAAACTGCTGGCAATGGAGTGAACTCAACAGAGCAGCAGCAAGAATACAGCCTGGGTTGAGAGCACAAGGAAGTTCAGTAGGAAGTAGTGCCGCTGCTGCTGCTGGTGATTCTGGAGTGATGACTAATGCTGTAATCTCAGGTCCCATAACGCAGGGGACTGTGGTGAATGAGATGAGTGATGAGTTTGATGAGTTTGATGATGTCAGGCTGCGTGAGAAGGTGGTGTATCTGAAGAGGCAGTTGCTAGCAGCAGGTATTGGTCAGCAGCAGCAGCAGCGGCGGAGACAGCAAGTGGGTGGTGATGGCAGTGCTGATGAGAGTGGTGATGGTGTTGTCAGCAGTAGTATTGATTCAGCAGTACTGCAGCGGCCTGTGAGAAGACCAGGGGCTTGGCGGTGAGGTGTTTTTATTGCAATGCAGTCATTACATGTGTTGGTAGGCGTGAGGTAGTACTTGAGGATCTCCTTAGGCAACGCATGCCATCAGCCAGATGATGATGCTGTCGCTGCTGTAGAAGATGCAGTGTGTGCACCTGTGCACTCCGTTGTTAACATTGTGATTCCTCTTGCAGGATGAAAGGCAGTATGGGTCGGTCGTGCGGCAAACTTCAAAGCACCAGGTTGAATGCAATGGTTTGGAGTGCCTATGAGCATTGCTGCTCCTTAGGGTCATTGTGCTCGATGCCACATATTATGCAGCTGTATCAGGCATCTTGCTTGTTGCATGGCTAACTCGTTTGCATATGAAGGGGATGGAAGTGTTACCTGCTGCAGGAATGTAGCATGCATGTTGCGGGACAGTGTGGAAGTTTGTTTGGCTCTGTACTGCCAGCAATTGCTTCGGCACTCATTGAAGCCGGATTCCCTTCTCAAGCTACTAAACATAAACTGCACCTTGTCTGGTCGTTATTTGGAGGTGATGACGATGAATGCCTCTGCACTCGGAGAAACGATCCTCTGCAGTAAAATACTCTACAATGATTGTGTACCCAGTAGCCGTTGGTTCAACTGTATGAGGTAACCCTGCCGACGCGGAGGGCAGGGGAAAACCAGTGTTGTTGAGTGTATTTGCCAACAGTGCAGCCATGTTGTCTGAATGGAGACCAGTCAGTGCTGGGTGGTCAAACATTATCGTTGCAGGAAAGTACAACTGCAGAACATTGTCAGCTGATGCTCAGCCGTACAGTGCCTGTGCCAGAAGGGTCGCTCATCAAGCACTGTGTGCATAGTAATCCCTCCCACGCACAACCGCAAGGCGTCGGTACCTTCATGCACCGTGCTGCGACGTATCGTGTCCGCTGTTTAACAGATATTATCGATAGGGGTGCCTCACTACGGGCTTCGGAACCGAGCTGTGAGGATGTTTGAGTGATCTTGCTGGAACCCTGAACCCATAGTCCACGCAGATCTCCCGGTCCATGTGCAGCAAAAGCACCCTCAGGCCCTGCAACGGGCGGGCAACGACTAGAAATAGCATCTTCCTGTAGCTTTTTGCCTCGCCAGATCATCAACCACATCAAGATGGCCGCTGCAATGAAGGCATCCACCCGCACAGTTGCTTGCCGTGCAGCACCTGCCAAGGTACTATTCAAAGCATATAATGTACAGTCATGTCGAAGCATAGAGCCACAGATTGGCTATACAGAGGGACCAAGGCTTGACCATCGCTACTCGGGCCTGGCAACTAAACAGCGGTTCGTCTGGTTTACAGGTGTCACGCAGCAGCCGTCTGGTGTGCCGCGCTGATGGTGGTTTCATCGGCTCAAGCACCAACCTGGTACGAGTGGTGTCGCAGCAAAAGCAACTGTGCTGCTTCCAGCATCTACAGTGATGCGGCAATAGTAGTCAGCACTTGTAGGCAGTCCATAAGTTGTGTTAAAGACAGGCTTTAGATTGCAGCACGACATCTTCCTAGCAACAGCCTCAGAATAGGCAGAACCGCAGTTGTGCTGTTAGCTGTAGAGCTGTCACTGGCGGACTGAGGGCGAGCATGCTCTGCAGCAACTGTCTGCCAGCCTTGCAGTTGGTAATTTGGTGAAAACAAGCTCTGTGTAGTATTGTCTATATCTTGTACAACAGTCTAACTGGCATCTGCAGCATAGGGCATCACAGCAACAGACTCTGAACCCCATGGTTTCCTCAACTGTGTTCGCAGATCATGGTTGCCTCCACCGCCACCTTCCTGGCTGCTGGCAAGTTTGGTCTAGCACCAACAGTAAAGCGCGGCACTGATGCAGCATGCAAGCTGCAGGACCGCCCAAATGCTGCTGGCCTTATCTCAAACGACCCAACAGGTGGGTACAAAGTTGCAGGTTGCCGCACGCACCATATATGCAGCTGATGCAAGAGTGGGTATGGCCATGAGCTCAACAACTGTTGTACGTGCAGTTCTATGCAATGCAAGTAGTGATGCTGTTCAGTTACAATGTTGCTGCTACACTTCACTTTATCGTACCTCACCAGTTGGGCTGTGTGCAATCGCTGCAGCAATTTTCATTGGTGTGCTACATGTACAAGGATGAAGTAACAGGATTGGCAGGGGTGTGACACGTGCTCAGCAAGTCTTATCAAAACAAGTTGAAGTTGGTGTCGTTCATATGTGTTGTCAACTGCTGTTGCCACTGGTCTTGCTTGCAGGCTTTACCGCTGTTGACACTCTTGCCTTTGGTGCTCTGGGTCACATGGCTGGCGTCGGCATCGTCCTGGGTTTGAGGGCAACCGGCAACTTGTAGATACAGCGCAGCTGCAGCAGCGATGTTTCAGTAGTGAAGATGTGGTTAAATTTTTAATAGTCCGTACAAGCATTGGTCTGTGCGACCAATAGTGTATGCAAGAGTGATGTTTGCAGATAGCACTGCTAAACAGCAAGTGTGTCGGGTGTTTTGATGGCGAGGTGTCACCATGAGCAGCAGAAATGTGCAAGTGTTGCTGCTGTGGTGCAGTGCTTGTCATCCATGACATGCAGCCGCCTGGTGTTTTGGTGTAGAGATTGTAACCAACTTTGAACCAGTGGTTGCCATTACACTGTGTTGAATAGTCTGGTCGTGACAGCAGTCTACTTTGTGAATGGTGCCATCAAATAAAGTTTGATGTACCACAAAAAGCAGACTCTGCAGGATCAGCTAGGACCATTCCGCCTCAATGAAGACTTCAGTGAAACAAAATTGGTCATGCAGCATGTACGATGCAAATACAGCTGTATAAAATGCACTTCAGTATGGCAAGATCAAGATGTTATGTCACAATGCCATCACGTTATGTTGTAATGCCACAGTGTTGCAGATTTTGCATCATGCAAGTTGTTAACGACACCCATCTTATATATAATCAACTTAAAAGACTTTCAAAGTCAGGAGCATGCATGCGCCAAAGCAGCTAACTTGACGGCCGATCTGCTCGTCAATCATTTTGCAAGTTGCAACAGCAGCTGAAGCAACTACGCAGAGTGTGCTCAGCTTCTACCAGCATCATGGTCCTACACTGTGTTACAAGCTCTTGAAGCAGCCACTGACTTGAAGCTCAGACCATGTGCCGGCCTGTTCTGAGGACAACTTGGTACTGAAAGTGCAACTTGAACTCATCACATATCACATATGCAGCCTATTGCCACAGACCACACTGCCTTGATTGCAAGCATACAACACAAGTACCTCTGGGTGGCGGCCCCAGTGCATCATATACAGCGCTGTAGTGCACATTTCATGTTGCATTGCCAAACTTTGTTTACAAGTAGGTATTAACCTGCGCTGATCCTGCCCACTGGCAGTGCCTGAGCCACACTCATTGGCTCTGCTGAACTGGCCTGACCTACTACCTATCTCAGCTTGGCGCAATAATCCTGCATACCCCCCTAAATCCAGATATACTCAACCACCAACACCATGGCATGTACACGTGAAGGCAGATGACCAATTCATACTCAAAATATCCATCTGCCTGAGTGTATGCACTGCCCTATTTTGTGCCATGTGACGCAGCTAAAGCCCACAGGTTTGCACCCAAGACCTAGCAGTTCTACTACTGGCTGTCCGCAACCGTCCCTGCATCTCAAGAAAGATGTTGAGGTTGCTGCATCACAATGCCATTGTACTACCAGACTGCAGCTACCACTGCTGAGTGCAGCAGCTCACACCTGTATCTGCTTCCTACACATGGTTGCAACTACCCACAATCTGCAGGAAGCACCTGTATGCAGGAGCAGCTTCTCCATCAAGCAAGCCCGACCTTATTCTGTATCCAATGATCGCAGCAGTGACCTTTCAAAGCACTGCACGGGACCATGCAGCAAGGATATGAACCACACTGTGCAAAGACCAAAAGACCAAGTCTCAAGGACACAGCCCTAGTTGACAACAAGCTGCCAAAGAGACATACTCACTAAATAAACTGCTCATGACACAGCCCTAGTCAACATCAAGCTGCCAAAGAGACATACCCACTAGATTGAACTGCTCATGCAACCATGAACACCTTGATTCCCTGGTATTGTGTCAATAGACCTAAGATAACAGGCTCTCTATCAGTGGCTGGTAAAAACCCAGCACTGCATTCTCAGACATGCGCAACATGCTAGTCGGTACCATGCCATCAAAAAGCTGGCATATTGCAGCAGCCGGTATTGGTGGAGCCGACTGAAAAGTGTGCACACTACCCAGTAGTGATGACATCCAACCGCCACAACAAACGCACAACTGGTTCGTCGCAGGGTGCAACATCATCAGGCTCAGCCGCAAGTCAAGAACACTACAACCAAGACTCAGAACATCATCTCACACTCTGTAAGGAGGAAAGTGACGACCATCGTGACAGCATCACCATCACTGAGATAGGGTTTATGGGAGGGGCACAGCCTCTTCTGTGGCCGATGAAAGAAGTAACCCTCTTGTCAATGAAACAACACTTTATACCTGGCTCGAAATGCGGACTCTAGATCTGGCTGGATGCAACAACACTAACAGCATGCCACTCATGCATTCATACAGGTAGCACTGGACTGCATGTGCTTGAGTTACCGCAGACCTCAAGGCGGCAGCGCTGCTGCCCGAAGTGAACCCAACAGCTGTGTTTGGTTCCAGATGCCTCACATACAAACACCTTGGTCGATATCTCCAACTACAAACGATACTTCGCTGGCCACACTGCCCACCAGTTGACAAGCAGTGATCGCTCATCGGTACTACATATCTGAGTGAATAACTACTTCCCTGCAGGTCATAGTCGTCGACACTAGTATACAAAGACAAGACAGACATGCAACTCATCACGCCACTCGACCAGCCCATGTCTGTATAATAAAATCTTGCCTCACGACAGCTAGTACACATCAATGCCTTCACACCCTCACACGACCAGAGCAACAACCAGACACAGCCCATTACACCAGACTCCTCTGCACACTAGCTGTCTCAAGGGAGAGATGACAAGCAGATGTGCTGTAGCTACTGCCAGGACATCCTTGGTGATGCATGCGCCCACTAGGCAGCCCCAGCAATGAACATAAACAAGCCATTGCACACTCATGTGAGGATGAGAACATAGCCATTTTCAGCCATACACCAGCACGATGTGACCGAGGATCTGACCAAACCAGAAGTAAGGTCGTAATGTGAAATATTTCGTCACGCTCGCTACCTGTCGACCAAGATATGCTGCATGCTCCACAGAAAGCAGCAAACCCCTCAAGACATTGATGGTTGCCAGACACAACTCGGCCAAACAAGAAGCACTCTTATGAGATTGATTGAGGCAAACCATCATCTCCCTCAGACACTGATTCACTTTGGAAGTCGAGGGAAACCTTTGCAAGATGCTGTCACTGCTAGGATGAGTACATGTGATGACTCAGATACTGCACACAAGCATACACCCCTGGGCTGTTTGTTCTTCTCGCTGGGGTCGCTATTCACTATGATGCAAACCAAGCTATCATCGAAGCCGATAAAATGCACAAATAACACAAGCAGACATACCTTAGGACTTCTCAAATGCATACACACTTCGCACTCGGGCAAGGAGCATGCGCGGCAACCATCATCACTGTCCATTGCCACTCTAAATAAGATTGCACACTGTTGACATGGTCTTCAGACAGCGGTTGAGGGCTGTCAGGAATCCCCCAATTCAGAGGACGTCTGAGTCCCGTCAAGGCGCAAGGTCACGAGAGCCACCTACAGCATAGCTGGCTCCAACTGCAGTGCATGTTTGAACCAAGGGTGCCTGAGGGCCTCTTCAGCTGTGATCCTCTTGTCCACTCCCCTCTCAAGCATGCGCATGATGAGGTCTTGCACACTGGAGTGTATATCACTGGTGTTCCAGGGGTGGAGGGGAAATAGCACTGGGCCATACAGGATTCCTTCTCTGATTGCTGAGCCACCAAGAGCATCCATCTGGTGGATGTCAAGGTCCCAGAAGGGGAAGCGGTCTGACAGGAGTTGATATAACTGCAGATAAGACAGCACAACATGTATCACTGAGGTGAACACCTGATCTCTGAGATTATCCAATTAAGTGATCGACATGTTGTGATGGTTCATATGCTACAGGCAAGGTCTCTGCTTTCTGCTGCTTCTGAAGAATGCTTTGGTGATTGGCATGGCATGGCATGGCTTTGCTGGCCGTGGTATCCATATGGATACCAGGCAAAAATACATACTTTAGCTGCTGCAATGTGCACAAGCAGCTGTAGCCAGGCACCATGGGTGTGTAAAACCCCTACCCCTAGGCCCATCAGCAGCAACATGACTCAGATTGCATCAAGTTGAGTTCCTAATGCCTGGAATAAGCCAGCATTAGTAGTTTTGGCCTAGTGAATTAACTTCACCTAGCAGCCAGCAAAGTGTTAAGGTCAGGCATGCGTAATTAGGAGGCACCCTGATTCTAGGCCTGTCTGGGACCCCCTAATTACGGATGCCTGACCTTAAGTGTGATCATCTGATACAAGGCTCACCATGACACCTGCAGCCCAGATGTCCACCTCCACACCATGACAACCTTTCAGACTTTCAGGCGCCATATACAGGGGAGTCCCTGTGACCTTGATGTCTGGCAAGCACACGTCATCCATGACCTGACAACACCCAAAGTCTACTGCAACAACCTCCAGAAGGCCCTTGGGTCTGCTGGGGTCAAGTAGATGTGCTATGCTGGGGTACAGTGAGCGCAGGACAAAGTTGTTCGGCTTCACGTCTCCGTAGCAGATCTGCTTGGCATGGCAGTCGGCAAGAAACTCCAAGACACAGCGTATGATGGTGGCTGCTTCGTGCTGACTCAGGCGGCCTTCATGAGCCTAAACAGCAGGAACAGAGGTTTGAAATTTAGTGCAGGAACACGGTCCAGGTTTAGTGGTGCTTACTGTATGTGCCTGTCAGT